>CAUYPK010011701.1:0-35492 GCA_963574355.1 Loris lydekkerianus | reverse complement strand
CACCATGGAATATTATGCAGCCTTAAAGAAAGATGGAGACTTTTCCTCTTTCATCTTTACATGGATGGAGTTGGAACATATCCCAAGAATGGAAGAAAAAGTACCCAATGTACTCAGCCTTACTATGAAAATAATTTAGGGCTTTCACATGAAAGCAATAACCCAGTTACAACCTAAGAATAAAGGAAAGGGGGAAAGGGAGAAGAGGGAGGGGGGAGGGGGTTTGAGGGAGGGGTATTGGTGGAATCACACCTACGGGGCATCTCACAAGGGCAAGGGTGAAACTCAGCAAATGTGAAATGTAAATGTCATGCCACGGTGACTGGGAAAATGACAGGAAGGCTATGTTGAATATTGGGATGAAAATGTGTCAAATGGTTTATGAAGCTAGTATATGATGCCCCATGATCATATCAATGTACACAGCTATGATTTAATAAAAAAAAAAAAAAACAGAAAGTGATACCCCAAGGCATCGTGATTCAGCATACTGAGCACTTTCAACTAAAGAGATTAAAAGGTCTTAGACTGCAGCCTCAGAATTGAGGACTTTCTAACCCTCTCTTGTGTCTTCTTATCTCCACACATAGGGAAGGACTCTCTCTGAAAGTTCCCTTATCTGACTGAGAAAAACTTCTTTCTTTCTAGAGAAATGCAAGTGTCTTAAGATGCTCTCCTTAGAAATCACATCAAATAGTCAGGAAAGGTTGATCACCATTTAAAACAAACAAACAAAAAACCCTAAAAGTCATCACCACACCCAGATAGACTTTTCATCTCTCCTTCTGAGGGTGGCTCTGAGAGATTACCTGGGAGACTTTATCTGCATAATGAGACAAGCTTTGTTCTGGTGAACCTTTGCACCTCACCTTCAGCCTCCTGCCACAGAACTCAGAGGAACTTTACCCAGGTCATTGTTCATTCTCTGAGCTCATTTAGGTCTCTTGACAATCATTTGCTATCCCCTCAAAATTGCCCATGTGTCCCACTTCCCTTTTTGCTATGAAAAGAACATTTAAGCCTCAACCGTCCAATCCTTCCTTGAGTCATATTTAGTATGGACCCATGCTTATGCACGTTACTAAATTTGCATGCCTTTTTTTTCCTGTTAATCTGTCTATTGTCAGCTCACAGCAAACTTGAACTTTCAGAGAGGAAGAGAAAAGAAGGGAAAATTGTCTTCATTCCTATCAGTTCCCACAAGCAGCAGCAAGGGCACAGTGCTGGGGTCCAGGTGCTGGCTGTGCTGTGTGCCCTGCCACAAGGCAGCCCCACATCTTTAATTGAATTAAAACCAGTAAGGAGATGTAACTCTCAGTGATGTTGGCAAATGTGCAAAATTTGAAACAACACAACAAATCTAACAATAAAAGACACTATTTGTCAAAATAATAGCGTGGAAACATCTAATTGATAGGAGATGCTATTTGTAATATGTGGTTGTGGGAAAAACGTGATTCCACTTATTAATGAAAAATTACACACACATATACACATATGCCTGGAAAGCTAAAAATATATACCCAAATGTTACCGGCGTTATTTCTGGATGGTGAAATACCGTGTGAGTTTTATTTTCCGCTTTTTGCTTCCCTGTTTCCTGCTTCACTACAATTAGCATATATGTGTACACGTAATAATTGTATAATTGTTAAAAAGATGCTCTTCATAGCATATTAATATCTTTCTATGTTTTTCCACTTCACAAAGCTCTTTTATAAATACAGTTGTATTTGTTCATCACAGTAACATAGGAATAAGGCCAGTGTATATTCTTGTGCCCTATTTTATAGACGAAGAAAGGGAGGCTTCTGGAGTTGTCATGCTGGAGGAGCTGAGGTGGGGCCAGACTCCTGACGCCTGGTTCAGGGCTAGCTGTGACACCAGCTCCCTCTCAGAAACATTTCACCTGAAAGAAATGGCAGTTTCCACGTTGCTCCAACATTGACAAGGGATTAAAACACATTTCTAATCATTTAATTGCCCCGCCTAGAACTGACAGAATAAGAATAAGATAGAGTTAGTTAGGCTATGGCCCAGGTGACTCAGCTGGTCTGGTCACAGGTGGTCTGGTCAGTTTAGATTCTACCCGACCTTCACCTCCTATCTTCCACTCTTGCTGTTTTGTAAATTTAGCTTCCACCCTAGAGTTGCCCATCTTGATTAGTTTAGGTGGATTGATTTAGGAGATTAACTTTTGAATCGAAAATAGGTCCCTGAGTTATGCTGATTATTATTTAAAATAAGGGTTAATGTAGTTTTTGTTTTGAACTTTTATGTATAAAATCGTGGTTTTGGAAATGGAAGAACAGAATGGTCTCAGGTTACTCTCAGATTCTCCAGAATCATTTACCTTCTGACAAAATGTTTGGTGGACCTATCCCCATCTCTGCATATTGACTGATAGTGATAGCAGCTGGAATCTCTTCATCCAGTAACAGAAATTTCCATGGCTCCTCATGACTCCAGGGTAGGGATGGTCAACTGAGGACAACCTAGGCTGGACAGTTCACTGCCATGGGGAACTGTCCTGTGCATCACAGTGAGAGAGGATACCTGAGAAGGGTGAGGTCCAGGAGAACAGGTCTTCTCAAGGAGACCACAAGGATACACCTATGGGGTCCTCTTCATGGTGACTCAGCTCTTGGGAATTTGTAGACTTGACTTCCTGGAACCTGGAAATTTCCACTTCTGTGAAATCCTGTAGTTCTGTGGGGGCTGGAACAGCATCTCCTGCTTGATTCAAACTGATCAGTGAGAAAGGTACCACCCAGCTTGTCTATCTCCTCATGATGTTGAGAGAGGATACCTAGGAAGGTGAGGTCTAGGAGAACGGGTCTTCTCAAGGAGACCCCAAGGTTGTACCTGAAGGGTCCTCTCCATGGTGACTCAACTCTTAGGAATTTGTAGACTTAACTTCCTGGGACCTGGAAATTTCCACTTCTGTGAAATTGGAAACTTGGAAAGACCAAGCCAGTTGGGGAGTGTGGCCATTTTGAATTCTTCTATGTCATAAGCTCTGCTGGCTGAAATAAAGCCCTTCCTCTTATAAACATGGCTCTTTCTCTCTATTGGACTCATCTTCCTGCAATAGCAGGAGGTTCAGCACCATCTCTGGCCTCTTTCCACTAGATTCTGGCCTCTTCCCACTAGATGCCAGTAGCATCCCCCCAAAACACCCCCACCTCAGTTCCATTGGACATTTTTCTCTAGACAAATTCCCCACCTATTCAGAAGCAGCGCAACCCCTGGGCCCTCCACCCTGGCCTCTGGTTACTTCAGTAGCACCTCCCTCCCCAGGCCCTTTGCCACAAATTAACCTCAGCATCTATTTCTCTGTCACTCCACAGCTTCCCGCACCAGCACCCCATGAAAGTATATGGAGATCACCCACCAGCTTGTCTATCTCCTCATGATGTTGAGAGGGGATACCCAGGAAGGGTGAGGTCTAGGGGAACAGGTCTTCTTAAGGAGACCCCAACGTTATACCTGCAGGGTCCTCTCCATGGTGACTCAGCTCTTAGGAATTTGTAGACTTAACTTCCTGGGACCTGAAAATTTCCACTTCTGTGAAATCCTGTGGGGGCTGGAACAGCTTCTCCCGCTTGATTCAAAGTGATCAATGAGAAAGGGAAAAGAGGTTAAAAGGGGAAGTCCAAGCTAGTGGGGGAGTGTGGCCATTTTGAATTCATCTATGCCGTTAGCTCCACCAGCTGAATAAAAAAGCCTTTTTCCTCCTAAATATGGTGTTTGGGTGCTCTTTCTCTCCATTGGGCCTCATCATCCTGCAACAATGAGAACTCTTGAGTGCAGGGGCCATGTTATTTTCACTTTCCAACTCCTCATGGCCTAGGAAGAGAACACTCTAAATATTTCATAATACTTGGGCTGGAAGGAAAGGAAGGAAGGAAAGGAAGGAAGACAGGGAGGGGAAGTGGGAGGGAGGGAGGGAGGAAGGGAGGATGGAAGGAAAAGGGGAGGAGGAAGGAGAAAGCCACTTACTTTAGTGCAGTAATTTAAGGACAAGTTCATGATCTAGAGACCTAGTTTTGTTTTTGTTTGTCTGTTTGTTTTGTTTTGAAAGGTCAGTTTATGCCCTACCCAGTCTTTTTTCTTCTGATTTGCAAGACCTGCTATAGTGGGGGACACAATCCGTGCCCACCAATCTGGGAAATGAAGAGAGTTGATGAGTCCACACCTCTGCCGGCAGCGGGAATGGTGTTGACAGGACACTCAATGGGTGTGTTCTGTCCTTCTTAGAGCCTCAGTTTCCTAAACTAAAAATGTGAATAATCAAAAATGCCCACCTGGGTGTTGTCAGTGGTGAGGAATAGAGCTGGGACATGTGGCCCACCCACCCAGTATCTTAAATACTTAAATTGTTCAGCCCATGGTAACTGAATCAAGTCCAAAATCCCATCTCTGACATTGGTGGGACCCTGCCCAGCAGCTGTGAAAAATGGGCCACCATTTAGCCATCTAAACAGCCACTGAGGGACTCAAAGGTGGCAGGGAAGCAGGCGCTGACAGGTCCTTTTCTCTGCTTGCTCTGCTACAGCCCCTGGGGAACTGCTTTCTCTTAATTTACATTGCCCAACACGTCAGGGGTGTTTTGACCACTTCTGCCCATTTTCTCCCTGAGTTGTTCTCTGATTCATTCAGTGACTGGCCCCCTCCTACTCTGGGGTGTGCTGCGCTGACTCCAGGCCACAGTGCCCCTGCCCAATCACCACTGAAGCTCTCAACAGTGGCACCACGTGGGTGACATTTTGAAACCCACTGCCCCTCCTCTGAATATGAGGTTTGATTCCAACAAACGTGGCAATACGGCAGTAGAGGTAAAGGCCCTTTCTCTCCACCAGGGTATCAGAAGGGCCTTTGTGTTTTTTTGCCCTCAGAGGATGCTGCTACTGCTGCTGCTGTGGGTCTGAAATCTGTACCATGGACTCCAAAGACATAAACATGAAATTTTCTGATTGTAACATTGCAGGATGCTGCTGAGGGTGTTGGCCAAGAAAAAAAAAAAAAATCCAAGGTTTCAACATCTGAAAAAGCTGTGTTTCCTCTGAACAAGGATTTCCCTTCTTGCTTATGCTGCTAGGTAGCTCAGAGTCAAAATTGTGTCCTGCCTCTTTGCACCTGAGGCAGATCATTTGTTACGCATTCCTGTGGGGTTATCCAACCTTTATTTTCCTATTCACATCTCCCTTTTGTTCCTCAATGGTTTTAATTGTTATTATTCAGAACAAAATCTGCTTGTTTGAGGTTCACAGAATCGTTTCTCAACAATCAGCAACGTGGAAAATGAGCATCTCTCTGTCCCATTGTTTCCATCCTGTTGCTAAAGGCTGCAGGAGTCAGCAGCCCAAACAACCAGGATTGCTTGTGTTGTATTTTCTATGTTCATTTAAAACCCTGCCCTGGCGTTTATTTTCTTTCAGTTGCAAACGAGGCTGTGCTAGTTTTCACCGAACTTTACAGGACTCAACACCTGGTGGTAAAGAGGAATTAAAGTGAATCCATGTGCTAGGCATATTTTTTGTTTAGACATTGAGTTTCAAAAGAAATTCTCTGAGACTTATATTTCTTTTTTAAGGTACTTCCTTCCTCTTTTCCTTCTTTCTTTCCTCCCTTCCTCCCTCACTCCCTTCCTTCCTCTCTCCCTCCCTTCCTTCCCTCCTTCACTTTTTCTTGCTCTTTCACTCTTTCTCTCCCTTCTTTACTTACCAGCTGAGCAAGTTACTTCACTTATATGAGTCTCAGTCTTTTTAATACATGAAAGGGGAATTTTAAAAACCTCACAGGATGACTATGTGGATTAAATTTTTCACATAAGGCATTTAGCATATTGCCTGACACAGGCAAAGTGCAATATAAGTGTTAATTATTATTCTTATTAATTCAATGACCATTTTGATGTGCCATGTATTAAATGCTGCACATACACAAACATTGCCAAAGAAAAAATAATTCTGTTTACTTAAACACACATGCATATGGACACACACATGCATATGGACACACACATCCCATAGTAATTCATGGCCGAGAAGAACAGAGTTGCCACTTATGACAGCAGTGGTTAAACCTGTAGGAAAGGCTGGGAATTGCACACTGCTTTATCTTCTTCTGGAAGCCTTTGGGAGGCTGTTTTCACTCCTTTCCCTGCCCTGTTTTGTGTATTTCCCTTCTTTTGCCTCTGAGACCCTCGTGCTCTGGTTTGGCATTACCTTGAGGGCCCTCCCAGGCCCTGTCCATACCCTCATCTGGAGACTACCTGGGACTGAATTTCACCATCCATTCCTATTTGACTTTAGTTGTTGATAACTTTATGTGCCTCAGCCTAAAAAAAGGAAAAAATGGGTCTTGGTATTCTATTTGCCCACTTCTTTCTTTTTTTTACTTTTTTGTACTCAGTCTCACTCTGGTGCCTCGGTAGAGGCCATGGTATCACAGCTCACAGCACCCTCAAATCCTGGGCTCAAGTGACCCTTCTGCCTTAGCCTCCTGAGTAGCTGGGACCACAGGTACCAATCATGACACCTGGTTAGTTTTTCTATTTTTAGTAGAGATGGGGTCTCTCTTTCTCAGGCTGGTCTTGAACCCCTGAGCAATCCACCTGTCTCAGCCTCCCAGAGTGCTAGGATTACAGGCGTGAGCCACTGTGCTGACCTGGTCTTGTTAATTTCTTTGAAATGGTGGCCTGATTATTCCAGGTTTCCCTCTCTGCTTTTGTGACCCTGTTGTCCCTCTGGCTACCCGAGGCTGTAAGCATCCCCCATTCAGTGATGCCATAAGTGATTAATCTCTGGCTAGTTTCCTCCCCACTCCTCCAGAGCAGGTGAGGGGGCCATTCATCACGATGCCCAGATAATTGAAGCTTTCCACCTGCAATTCAGAGCTATGCTTTGGGCAGTGATGCTGGCCTGGTACTCCGCTGGGGGTCACTGTAATTACTCTTCCTCAGTGAATCCCTGGGGCCCTCAGCCTCCTGCAGGTGGCTCAGCCCTCCTTGGAGGGCTTTTCTGTGAGTGCATCTCCCTCCTCCTCACTGAGTCCTTCTGTGGATTTTAATCCCAGACTGGCTTTAGCAACATAGTCCTGACTTAGGAAATTTTGACTTTACAATGGTGCGGAAGCAATTAGAAACCATGCTTCAAAATTTGAATTTTGATCTTTTCCTAGGCTAGCAATATTAAGTAGGAGACTCTGGTGTTGTTGGGTAGTCAGTGAACTGCAGCTTCCGGGCAGCCAAGCCACCACGAGGGTAAAAAGCCAATACTGCTGTTGTATTCAATAAACTACACTGTCTATTCAGCACTCTCTTGTAAAATAGGATGAGATTATTAAGATGCAACCCATTTTAAGTGGAGGAGTATCTCTTGCCTTACCACAACACTGAGAAAAATTGTTCTCCTTGAAGAATGAGACAGATAAAATGGCTTGAACTGCAGTGTGTAGGAGCTGAGTAAGATACAAGAAAGAACTTTTTCCCTGAGGCTTGGAGACACTGAAATACACTCCTGAGAAGGGTGGTGGAATCTTGTTAAGAAAGTGCTAGAAGCAGGGGAGAAATTCTGAAGAGAATTCTTCTTGCTCTTCCCCAATGCTAGGAGAGTTCTGAGAGTTGAAACAGAGCTTAGAAATCGTTTCTTTCTTTTTTCTTTAAATTACAAAAAATTACTATTACTTTTTATTTATTGTTTCAGGTTCATTGAGGGTATAAAGAATTAGGCTGCACTGTTTGCATATGAGGGTAAAGTCCCTTTTATAATGGTGTCATTTATTGCAACCTCCCTCCAAAAGCCAATCTTAGGATATCTTTTCTTCATGTGAATCCTTAATTATGCACGTATTCACTCATTTCCCAGCTACCTGTGACTCAGGACACCACATTGTCAGACCTTCACTATTCCAGGCAGAATGCAACAATGTCTAACGACCAAGTAGTGTCCTGGCAACACGGAGGAATGAGAAAATTATATAAACAGCATCAAGATTGTCTCAAGACTGTTAGGATAATAAAAGCAATTAATGTCACCAGTTGTTTTAGGTGTTATTCTCAAAGGAGGCTTTGCATTCAAGGCGACATTATCTCTTCTAACCAATGCCAGTCAACAATAGTAATGAATCCAGAAGGCATGGTCACTGCGACAAGAACAACAAAACCCTCAGTGTGTAGTTTTACAAATGTGCGCTACGCAATAAAAGATCTGAAACTCAATGTTAGACTAGGGGTTTGTTCTAGAGACCCAAGAACTTGAGGTAGTCATTGCCCTTGAAGGCCTCTGCACAGAAAGGTGATGCCAAGTCTGCCGGCTTCAGTTGGAATTTAGGTCTTCCCAAATTATGACCCCACTTGATCTTCTGCTAAAGACCTGTATTCAGCCTTCAGAGGTTATAAACTCTAATGTGCTTATGGTGTGTCATTACTCTCTCTTCCACAGAAGTAAATTAAAAATATTGAAAGTATTAAAAGTCATAATAACATTAGTGTAAGGAAGTTTAACTCTCTTCTGATCTTTCCCATATGATCTTCCTCCTTCCTCTTCCTCTTCCTCTTCTTCTCCGTTTCCCTTGAGACAGAGTTTCACTATGTTGCCCTCAGTAGAGTCCTGTGGCGTCAAAGATCACAGCAACCTCAAACTTTTGGGCTTAAGCGACTCTCCTGCCACAGCCTCCCAGGCAGCTGGGACGACAGGCGCCCGCCACAATGCCCTGCTATTTTTGTTGTTGTTGTTGTCATTGTTGATCAGAAGGCCTGGGCTGGGTTCGAACCGTCCATCCCTGGGGTCTGTGGCTGGTGCCCTACCCACTGAGCAACGGGTGCTGAGCCATAACATCTTCTTGCTGCTTAAAAAACAAAAATTAAATAATAAATTCTTAAACAAAAATTTTTGGAATCCCTGCTGGTGGATGACCTATGTATGTGTTCAGTTTGAGAGGTGGGTAAAGGAGCGTTGTCCACTGTGTCTGCCAAGAACTGCTCATTGAGTCTGATCTGCTCTCCACCCCAGGCTGAGGACTTCATGGGCCCTTGAACTGCCTTCATGCCTAGAAAATTTCTCTCTTTTTTCTCTGGCTTTAAAATTCCTAACTTTCATTTAAGGCTGTGCTCAATTCCAAGACCAACATCAATATTGGAATTCTTTCCCAACTAAGGAAGCCTCCATATCACTCCTCCAGGGAAACCTCTCTTATCTCCTGTAAAAGCGGCATCCACATCACTTAATAATGTATCATTACGTGATTTTGTGGCTGTATTTCATTTCTTAAGTGTTCCTATTTTGTTTTCCCAATAAGCCTGTGAGATTATGAGGGCAGGAGTTGGGTCTGACGTTTCTACATCTCTCCCCTTGGTACTGCCAGGTTCACAGATGACATTCCCATTTTAACAGTGCTTATTCTTCAAGTCAGCACTTCCCAATTTCAGGAACAAAGAGATTCACATTAGAAGAAAAATTTCTCTGATTCTTTGAGATTACACCCCACTTACAAAATACTGAGCTAAAAGTTGGTGATTTCTTGGGTGCCAATGGAACAGTAAATTAAAATGCATGATCAAGAACTGATTAACATTAAAGAGAAAATATAAAACTTAAATATTAATATCTCAAAAACTCCTAGACTCTCAACAGTATATCCCCACCCTCTCCCTTCTGCCCCATCCCGGCTCCTCACCACCCACTTCTACTGTAATCCAAGTTTCAGAGACACTAAGCTAAGTCTTTGAGAGCTGTTATCAAAATATCAGAATAACTCTCCCATGAACTCGTTAGCTCCAATGATCTCATTAGATCAGTCAGCCCTTTCTTAGCAGTGCAGAAGGAGAGCAGGCACAGGCCAGTTGCATTTTTAGGGGGTGAGGGACAAGTTAGAAAGTTCTAGAGCTTTAGATTCTGACTGTTGTTGGTTTAGCTATGGCAGGTCAAGCTTTTCTGCATTAGGTCAAGCACCAGGAAGAAAACCTTGTAGGGAAGTCACAGTTTCAAGAAAGAGGAGGTGGTTACTGAGGCCAAGTGTGGACCGTGAGCACAGGGAGGTGACGTATTGTGCAATGTGCTATCCATCCAGAGAGTGGTGTTCGGGAAATGGGAAGAAGCGATGGGGTAAGATTGCAGCAGTGGACTGGAAATTAGGAGGAGAGAAAATAGAGCTAATGAGTAGAAGGAAAGGGGCAGAAGTTGAGGAGGGACAGAGATAAGTCATGGCCTTTGTTGATTTCATTTTTGAGCAGGAAGATGAACACCCGAGTCTCTGAAAGGACCAAAAATTTAAGGGAAGTGGTGCAAGTGGTAGGACAAAGGTAGTCAGGTGGGACTGAATCCAGGGTGCAGAAGAAAAAACTAGCCAGAGGCAAAAGGAAGAAAATTCTCCCTCTGAGAAGGTCAAGAGCTTTTTTATGACTGAATCCCAGGACCACCCAAAACCAGGATTCTTTCTAGGTTGCTCTTAGATCTCTTCCACACCTGACTCATTATTCTCTCAGCCCCTGCAGGTCCTCTGCTTCTTCAGTCTGGCGGGGAAACAAGGCTGTCTTGAACTTCCAAATGTCACATCTCAACAGTCACAGCCATGGGAAAGAGTCTGGACTGACCCTCTGGGCCTCAAACACAAAATTCTAGAGAAAGGTTCTCACTGGTTCATCTTGAGAATTTATCTATTTATTTGTAAATTTTAAATGAGTGTCTATTACTTTCAATTTTCTATTTTTTTTTTCCAAAGAAATTTTATCGGGCGTATTTGAAGTTTATATAAATGATGTTATGGGAGACATTACAGATAGCAACATGGTTACTGTAGTAACATACATTAATACTTTTCTTGCATATTTAGGAGTGTGGGTCAAAAAATTCTGGCCCAGCTGTGGACAGGACGTCCTATGTAAGCACATGTCAACACTATGGGGACCATACAGATTGGGTGAAAGCCACATAGTTTCCATTGCAAAGAGAATCTGGTAGACAAAATAACAGGTGTCCGTAGATTGGCATAGTTCAGAGGAGAAGCTTTTAGAACGTCTGAGAGGTTGTTGCAAGTCTAAAGTTGTTTTGTTGCTTGTTTGGTTGTTTTTGTTGTTGTTGTAGCTCTTGGTAAAGTCTCTGCCATGAATTAGGGAGTACATGGGGATTTGGGCTTTGGAAGGTTTGTGAAAGGGATTCAGCTGTGTACCCAGAGATGAGACCAGGTCAGGTTCAGGCCGAGTTTAAGGAAAGGGGGCTGAGACCTGCCTGGGCAAAGACGGCAGCTGCACTGAGAGTGGTTTGGGGCTTGTTTTTATAGAGTGTGTAGGGGCAGGAAGATTGCATAGGTTGCTGGAAGCTTTGGTGAGCTAGGGTCTTTCCAGTAGAACTCTTGGGGCAGGGCCAGGCAGGCCTTCCATTCTGGGAGGGGAGAGAGGAGAAGGGTTTAGGCACCTAACATTCCCAACTCTTGTTAAAAGGGGCAATAGGGTGTCAGGTCAATCTTCCAGGACTGCTTCTGCTGGACAGGACCCACAGTTGTCCTCAGTGAAATGAGATGGGTGTTTGTAGGGTCTTACAGGTTTGGGATACATTGGGAGAAGGTTTGGGGAGTAATAGGAATTGGGTTGCAACTGCAACAGACATCATTTTTCATCCTATCTTGAATAAATGAGGACAGAAATTGGATGACATAAGGGGCAATGGTTAATGACAGGATTGCAGTAAGGGGGTAAGCACCTAACAGTTTGAAACTCTACCACCTGGGATGAGAAAGCCAATGGAAGGACAGAGCAATGCTGAGGAATATTTGAGGGTAGGAAGCATAATTGTGTCATGGGGTCAACTCAGATTTATTCACTTAACGAACTTAATTGATGATGATCTCTGGTGCCACCCAACATCACGGACAGAAGCAGAATGAGAACGCTTGGGGAGGGCTGATCCAAGGTTACAGAGTGGAAATACAGGTCCTTTGCGTCCAGGGGACAGTGGAACTAAGGTAGGGAAAAGGGCCACATCAGGGATAGAGCCATTCACAGAATGGGACAGGTGAGCACAGGGAAGAGAGCAGAAATTCCATGAAATTATCAATGGTGACAACTCTCTTTGTCACTTAATTCGGATGCTGAATCATGGGATCTGCCACACAGCACCAGGTCTGCAGTGAGTGAGGGAAAATGGCCTCTTAGGATGTCACTTTGTGTGTTGTGACCCCAGACCCAATAGGCTGACCCTGGCAGTCCATCTGCTCCTCTTCTCTTGGACCCACCAAAGGAAATGGAGACTCCAGGAAATCTCCAGTGCCTGCAGATTTGGGATCAAAAGAGAAAGGATCAGAGACCAGGGACAAAGCTGCCCGCTGGTAACTTTCGGAGAGGCCTTGTACAACTGAGGTGGAAGGAAATGGCTTGTTCTTCCTTGGCAGCAGGTGTGGAAACACTGCTGGAACCCAGACTTGGTTCCCTGAAGCCATCTGATCCACCCAGGGCAGGAAGTCCCCCAAACCACATGCAGTTTCTGACCACACACTTCAGCTTTTCTTGGCATGAAAAAGGCAAGGGCCACAGCCTCCTGCTCTTGGAACTCGCTACCGTGAAGGCTGAGGATGCCCAAAGTAGATTCTCAGTGCAAGAGAGAAGGGACGTCCCCTTCAGAACGGACTGGAGCTGTTACATCTCAGAGATGTGCTGGTTTGCAGACCTAAGTGTGCAGCAGTGTACCCCACGGGTAGGGGTCGGGGAGAGAGGAGGAGCTGAACTGGAATTTTTCCCTGACCCCAGCTGGCGATCAGTTTATACCCTAAAGCAGAAGGATTAATAACCAGGGTAATTTTATCCCAGTCAGAATGTAGCTACAGATGTGGGCTTATTGGGTGAAACAGCTAATCCTTTCTACATTTGGCTCACTTATGAAATATGATGCTTGGGGTTGTCAAAGCACTACTTCCGCCTGGGCTGGCTGTGGGGTGCTCCGCTGTCGTGGGTGGAGGGGCCGCTAAGGGTGCACTGTCTGCATTGCTGCCTGTTGGGTGGGCTAACTTCTCCCAACAGGGAAGGAAAGAGGCGTGTGTGCGTGTGTGTGTGTGTGTGTGTGTGTGTGTGCACGCCCATGCTTCTGTACTGGAGGCTTGAGTGGGGGAGCGCGGCTGAGGAAAATACCAGGTGTTGGAGTGGGTGGGTGCACGGAGACGCTGGAGGAAAAAACCACGCCTCTGGAAAAATCTAAGGTTCATTGCAACTCCGAGTCCCAAAGGCTTGAGGGTTGAGGAGGCAACAGCAGAGGAAAGGGGCGCACCTGGGTGTACACGTGGCCCAGATCGGAGCCAGCAGGCACCCAGGGATTTGCAGCTTAGTAATGGTTGGAGGCTCTAAAGCCTGGAGACTCAATTAATCAAAGCACTGCTGCTGATGGAGCAAAGATGAAAGGGTTTCCAGGCCAGTCAGTGATATACTTGGAGTTTTTCCCTAGGCAGCCACCCTGGGGCGAGTAACAGGAGATGCGGGTTAGTGCTGAGGTCTGGGAGTCTCGGTTTGGCGCACGCAGCCGGTCACTTGGGAAGCGGGGCGGGGTTTCAGAAGTGGGCGTGGCCCTGGGGCGATGGGGCGTGGCCTCTGAGCCGAGGGGAGGACTCGGGAAGGGGCGGGGCCTCTGAAACCCCAGACCAGCCCGTCCGCGGTCGCAGGTGGCCGCCCCCGCTGACCGCCCCCGCTGACCACCTCCTCTGAGACCTCTTCTCGGACGTGGCAGCTGGTCCCTGAAGTGGGCTGGGTGTCGCTTCCCACACGTCCCCGGCCACCCCAACACACGTCTCCGCAGGGTGCACCCTGAGTCCAGCGGGGCAGGCAGGGCTCGGTCACTTACACGGCAGGGTCTGCCGCGGCCCTGCGGCTCCCGGTTCCCACCCCTCGCTCCTTGCGTGTTTTCAGACCCAGGCGGAAAAAGCAGGGAAGTTAAAGCTTCATTCCAGAAACTTCAATAGACTCCATGGGTTTCTGGGAAGTTGTTGAGAGAGTAAAAGCGTCACCATCCAAATACTTCCGAACCAGAGACAGCATTTGACCCAGGGGTAGGGGTTGGGGGTGGAGGGACGTCCTGATGGGTGGAAGAGGAATAGCGACCAGGGAGTTTGCATAAAATCTTACCATTTTTCTCCTTCCCTTTCCCTCTTAACTCCGTGTTCTTCATTAATGTCCCCCGCTTCAGGCCTCCAAAATCCGGAGACTAAGACCCCCTCTCTCATAGGGCTAAGTGGCCCGCGGCGCCCACCGCCCAGCCGGGGAGGCCAGGCAGGGCCTCGCAGGGAAGGATTTGGCTTCCCCGGCAGGCCTCGGGGTTGGGAAGGCTCACATCTCCATGGCAACGAGTTCTTCCCGTGGGAATAAGGAACTCCTGAATGCGGGACAAATTGGAAAAGGACCTTCTGAGTGCTGGCTGGGGCTCTGGGAGAGGGGTGAGGCGAGGTGGTCTGCAGGGGCGGGGCGCGCCGCTGAGCTTGACTGGCGACCCCAAGCGAGGGCCCTGGCTGTGCGTGTCTTCCCTGCGTCAGGTGGGGCCACACATGCTGGACACGTGACATGACATGCTCTCCCAGGCCTGCCAGGTGGCAGATGTGTTTGCTGACTTGCTTAGAACAGCCCCAGCCAAGTGTTGGCCTGGGCTAACTGGGACAGTTCCTTCCTTTGGTTCTGTTCAGCCTCCCTTAGGTGGTGAAACCAATAGTTCTGTTGGGAGAAGGGGAATTTGAGCTGTGGAGTTCAGTTCTGTGTGTTTGAGGCCAGAGATTTCTTTTTACATTTTTTTCTCAAGTTTTAGAAGATTTTTAAATCATGAATTTTATTTTTTCCAATTCAGAAAGGCATAAAGAAGAAGAAGAAGAAGAAAAAAAACAAAAACAATCCACAACCCCAGGACAGCCATTGTTAATATTTTAGGTCATCCTTCCAGATTCTGTGTATGCAAACACGTCTGAATGTATGTAGGTGTATTTACAAAAGTGGATTATACTGCATGTGACATTTCATCATCTGCATTTTCTCTTAATTTTCCACAGATATGGAAGGATGTAGAAAAATCTACATTGTTATTTCTAATGGCAACATAGGATATAATATAACATAATTCATAAAGTGATTTGCTATTGCTGGAAATTTAAGTTGCTTCCTAAGTTTTATTCTTCTATATCATGATACATATTCTTAGACATTTTTGCACACTCAGTCTGTTAGTTTTCTCAGCCTATTAGGGTTCTTAAGTTTTCTAGAAGCAGAATTTCTGGGTCCAATTGTATGCATATTTAATTTTTTTTTTTTTTTTTTTTTGAGACAGAGTCTCACTCTGTCACCCTGGTAGAATACCATCGCATCATCATAGCTCACAGCAGCCTCAAACTCCTGGGATTAAGTAATCCTCCTGCTTTAGCTTCCCGAGTAGCTGGAACTACAGGCACCCACCACGATGCCAGGCTAATTTTTCCATTTTTAGTAGAGACAGGATCTTGCATTCTTGCTTAGGCTGGTCTTGAACTCCTGAGCTCAAGCAATCACCTGCCTTGGTCTCCCAGAGTGCTAGGTATGAACCACTGCACCTGGCCCACATTTAAAATTTTAATATACATTTCTATACTTTGGGTCTGTGGATTTTTTGGGAGCCAGTGGCTTTATTTTCTTCTCCATTGGTGTTGGAAATACAAGGGAAAGATCCATGATATGTGGTGACTTTGTTTGCATTGCCTCCCAAAGAAACTCTGAAGAATTTTGGTGTGAGGAGTATTTTTCAGGTATGATCCAGAAAGAGCTCCAAGGTGAGCAATAAAATATACATTAATGAATGGGTTACTGTTGGGGACATTCTTGCTGGGGGTCCTCTGAGAGACTTCCTAGAACACACCTCAGAATCAGCCTCCATTAGTGACTGTGGGACATAGACTCTGGTGATCTTCTGACTTTTGCCACCATTATTTGGAAAATGTCTGCAGATTAATGTTGAGGGAGGCCAAGGCGATACGACTGGAGGACCTACAGCTTCATCTACAAATGAGTACTTTATCCCTTTCCCCAAATCTAAGTGAAGGGGTGAGCTTAATCCAAGAAAAAAATTACATAATGGGTTAAGAGCACCCTTAGTCTCTCCACCTTTCCTCCCTGTTCCTTAAACCAGTTGTTTCCAAACTTTTTGGCACTAGGGACCAGTTTCATGGAAGACAATTTTTAGATTCAAGTGCATTGTACCTCCCCCTCAGCTCATCAGGCATTAGATGCTAATAAAGAGTGTGCAACTTAGATCCCTCAAGTGCAGTGTCCTGATCCTATGAGAATCCAATACGCCTGCTGATCTGACAGGAGGCGGAGCTCAGGCGGTGATGTGAGTGATGGGGAGGCTGTAAACACAGATGAAGCTTCCTTCCCTTGTCTGCTGAGTGACCTGGTTCCTAACAGGCAATGGATTGATACCATACCAGTCCATGGCCTGGGAGCTGGGGATTGACTGCAGCCCTAAACCATCTCTTGGTGCCATCTTGAGAAGACCACCAAAGAGGTAGCTGGTGCTACTGCTTTGCTGAGAAGACCAGCTAACTCTTTGCTGGTCTTCTCAACCATTTAGAGTGTTACAGATAAAATCTGTCACCCTTGGAGGCACAGTAACATATTAAGACAGAAACCAAAGGGGAGAATAATGCTTAAGCAAAGGAACTGATGGTAATGCTGGTGTTTTGTGCATGGTGGCAGCTGGATGCATTTTGGCAGGAGGCACCTGAGCCTGAGGTTGGCCCTACAAAGGAATCCTCCTATCCTCTCCTGAGCAGCAGCAGGTGAGAGGAGAAGGCAGAGCTGGAGGCTTCGTTCCCTCCCATGGACGACACTTGCTGCCTGTGTATTTTAGAAAATGAGGCAGCAAAGTGGAAACAGGGCTGGATCTGTGGCTGGAGGGGACAGGAAAGAAGTGAGCTGACAAGGTAAGAGGGCAGTGGAGTGTGTTGTTAAGAGAAGAGGAAGTGGTGGGTGAAGAGTGCAGGAACTCACCTGGCTCCATGGGGGATGTAATTATAACCCCTTGGAAAAACTCTTCCCTTCCCACACTCTTGGCTTTCTGCCTCCCCTCTGGCCATTCTTGCTTAGCGTCCATTCAGGGTCCACTTTTTTTTCCTGCCTACCCCTCTAAACTGGTGTTTTTCAACCTTTTTTATTTCATGGCACACTGGAACTTATGGTGAAACTTTCGTGGCACACTTAGATTACGTTGATCAAAAAAAAAAAAAAAAAAAAAGGGTTAAAACTCTGGAAACCCAACAACTTCAGGGGGACTGTGGGACTTGAAGATGACAGCTTTTATCTTGTAACACTAGAAATGGTTGAGAAGAAACCACTTCTTTAGAAAATAATTTAATGAACAATCTTTAAAAATTTCTGGATCACACCTGAGATCCCCTCACGGCACACCAGTTGAAAATCACTGCCCCGAATACGAATGCCACTTAGAGTTCCGTGGTGCACCTCTCCCTTTCTCCACCTGCCATCTGGAAATCAGCAAGCAGCTTCCACGGCCTCTGCACGTGCTGCACAGACATTCGGCCCAGCTCTGTCTCTTCAGCCTAGGCCCCTTGATCTAGAAGTTGGCAGAAGTCAGGGCAGTAGGAGGAATCTGGGGGCAGAGGCTTATTGCTTTTAGCCTGTGTGTTCTCTGGGTGTCTTTGTAGTTGAAAGCTGGTGTCCCCAGTTAAGTTGTGGGCCGCTGGAGCATAATGGCTTTGGTGTTTTTTCCCCTGGTTAGGCACATGCAGTGACTATCACATACAGGCTGAATCGACCAGTGTAGACTTTCTCCACAGTGTCACTCCAGCCCCATCCTGAACCTGCTTTGATACAGACTTCTCCTTTAACAAGCAAGCCCTTTCCATGTGGCTCATCTTCAGCTGACTTCTAGTTAGTGGTCTGACGACTAGGAAAAAGGGGAAAGGAAGGGAGAAGATCCTAAGAGAGCAAATATTGTTCTATAGGGCATCTGAGTCATTTGAGGCTTTGCACAGTGTCCAGTAAGGGAAGGCTGTATCCTCTAACAAGGTGGCATGAGTCACTCTGGAAACCCAACAACTTCAGGGGACTGTGGGACTTGAAGGTTCTCAAGCCCATCTACTGAGTAAGCCCCATTCCTCGTCTAAGTCCCACATTGTCCCACTCGATCTGTCTCAGGCCCCAAATACGAGATATTTGATTTTTAGTAAGGTCTTAAATTTGGTTCTCACCTTGGTCTATCACATTCTGGCTATAGGAGATGTTGTTTCACACTGCCAAGGAAGCCTCTGCCTGTTACACTTGCTTTGAGTTGCTAACTTGTTGCCCAGACACAGCCCATCATTCCCTCTGTTCAGCGCAGCGCACCAGTTATGTTCAGCAGCCTTCATTAATCCTGCAGTTCTTACAGTGATGTTTTGCCCCATGCCTGTCAAACGCAAGAGACATCGCACAAATCAGTGTGTTGCCTTTAACCTGTATCCCCTTTCAGCTCACTGTAGGTGAGGTTCTCAGCGATAGAACTGCTGTATCAGGCCAGCTAACTAGTGAGTGATAACTCCAGAGTCTCATTTAGGGTTTTCTTGGTACCACCTGCCTTAGGGTGGGTTCCCTAAAAGCAGAGTCTAAGACAGGAATTGGGGTGCCTGTGATTTACTGAGGGAAGGCACTCAGTGAAGGGAGTAAAAGAAGCTGCACGGGCTGGGGGAAGAAGCTAAGCAGGGAGTGATTTCAGCTGGGGTCCAGATGTGGCTTGATTCCCCAGGGAGCTCAGGAGCATCGCAGAACCAGCCTTGAGGCCAGGGAGCCAGGCTTCTGCACCCTCCCGCCAGCTGGGCATTGGCTGTGGCTCTCTGGAGTGGGGGTGGGAGGCTATAACCTCCTATGTGAGGCAGCTCCTAGCTTCTACTTGGCGGAGGGCAGTGCCCTGGTAGTTGGCAGATGGCTGTACTGGCCTGTAAAGTGGTCTGGGCAGGGCACCAACTATTCCTAAGATTATTTCAGTAAATAGCACTTCAATCCACTAGTTGCTTAAGATAGAAACCTAGGGATCATTTTTGTCTCCTTCTGTTTTTTCAACCCCCACTCCAATCTAATCTCCAAAATATGTATTCCATCTCCGAATTATTCCATTCACTCTTTTTCTGTTCTCATGGTAACCATCCAAGGTGACATCACCACCCTCTATTGCCTGTATTATTGCAACAGCTCCTAACTAACTAACTACCCTCTGGCTTATTATCCATGAGGCTCCCTAAGCAATCTGTCTAAAATCCCCATCTTTTCATGGTGTTTCTTTATTCACCCCTCAGTGGCTCTCCATTGCTCTTATGATCATTTAAAACTGCTTTACAGACCAGGCACGGTAGCTCACGCCTGTAATCCCTGCACTCTGGGAGGCCCAAGTAGGAGGATCCCTTGAGCTCAGGAATTGGAGACCAGCCTGAGCAAGAGCAAGACCCCATCTCTACTAGAAATAGAAAAATTAGCTGGGCATTGTGGCGGGCAACAGAGAGTTCCAGCTACTCAAGAGGCTGAGTCAGGAGGATCTATGGTTCCTGTGAGATAAGCTAATACAATGGTGCTTTAGCCTGGACAACAGAGTGAAACTGTCCCCAAAACAAAACAAAACACCCCACAACTCTACGTGGCTTAAAAGATCCAGCATGACTTTGGTTCTGCTCAGGATCCTGGAGTCCCTCTCACGACTCAGAGCCTCACGTATAGCTGGAACAAATGGGCTTCATTTAGTTATTTGAAGGTGGCAAACTCTCTCTTGATTTTATGTCTTGACACGTAATTTACCTCCCCTTCATCTTTAAGGATCTGCCTAGTTATAACTTGCCCCTGAGAAGCCCTTTTTGCTTCTAGCCTCTTGACTCCTAGAAACCCCATATATTATCGTCTCATTGCCCACGTGGCATCACCACTGCCTGTCTAGTTGCCTGTACCCCCTACAGTGCCATTTCTCCACCTCCTTCTCTTTCCAGTTCTTTCCATCTCTCCCCCATTTCCTATATTTTTAAAGACAAGTTACTTTTCATTTTCTCTGCTCTTGGAGTTTGGCAGGAACATGTGTAATTTCTGCTCTTTAATGGTTTAGCATGAATCGAATGCTACTTAAGTTTGTGACAGCAGGAATGGGGCTTACATTAGTTATCACTGTAGCAGCAGTGCCTGGTATATAGATGAAACTTAATAGGTGTTTATTATGTGAACTAATAATATTTCCTGCTGTTCTACATGCCAGTCGACCTGCAACTTTGCCTCACATAGAGACAGTGCTTAATAAATATTTGCTGAATTCAACAGCAAACTTAGTTTTTTTTTTCCATTTGCAGGGCAGCTGTCCCGTCTGATTCAGGTTCTCAGCACCTGCTTTTATTGTCATGTAGCCGAGAGTGACATCATCAAAATGGCAGACAAGGCAGTTCTAAGTTTTCCTTTGCCCAAAGATACATCATAAAAAATCATAAAAAAGAAAAGAAAAGCCAAAATGAAAGCTCAGCGCCTGTAGCACAGTGGTTATGGTGCCAGCCACATGCACTGAGGCTAGCGGGTTTGAACCTGGCCCGGGCCAGCTAAACAACAAGGACAACTGAAACAAAAACTAGCCAGGCATTGTGGCAGACACCTGTAGTCTCAGCTACTTGGGAGACTGAGGCAGGAGAATCACTTAACCATGGAATATTATGCAGCCTTAAAGAAAGATGGAGACTTTACCTCTTTCATGTTTACATGGATGGAGCTGGAACATATTCTTAGCAAAGTATCTCAGAAATGGAAAAAAAAAAAGTCCAATGTACTCAGCCCTACTACGAAGCTAAATTGCAGCATTCAGAGGAAGGCTATAACCCAACTATAGCACAAGACTATGAGGAAAGGGCCAAGGAAGAGGAAGGGAGGGGGGAGGTTAGAGTGGAAGGAGGGCAATGGGTGGGGCCACATCTATGGTGCATCTTAGAATGCGTACAGGTGAAACCTAATAAATGCAAAATACAAATGTCTACATACAATAACTAAGAAAATGCCATGAATGCTACGTTGAACAGTTTGATGAGAATATTTCAGATTGTATATGAAACCAGCACATTGTACCCCTTGATTGCACTAATGTACACAGCTATGATTTAACAATAAAAAAAAGATTCTTAGAGGCCCTTTAATCTAATTGAGAGGATGAATGAAGAACCTTTCAAAATCTTTCTGAAGTATTAGCTAGTGTCTTGTAGCCACAACCTTGGTTTAACTTTAACTCCAAAGGTATATTTTATTTTCCATATTGTGTCATTGATCTTTGCTCTAAAATGCTTTTCACTTTGAGAATTTTTCTTTTCATGGGTAGAGATACTAGCCTCAGTCCTCTGTATGTTTTCTAATTTCTGCCTTATTACTGGACAATTTCTTATTTACCTCATTTCTCTTGACGTATCTTACTGTATATCACTAATATAAGCCAAATAATACTTTTATCATTCTGGCTGGAAATTTCCTTAGCCAGCTTTATAGTTTATTTAGGTTATTCCAAGACTTGAGTCTTGTTAATTGTTCTGTCACCAAATAACAGAGTCTATGTCCAATATTTTAGCCTGCAGTGTCAATTTTCTACTCTCACTTTCTTTATAGCCCCTACCAATGGGTTGTAATACTTTAGTATTTTTTTTTTTTTAATTTCAAAATCTTAAGGTGGTATAAATGTTTTAGGTTGTATAGATCATTTTTGTAATGCTTGAATCTATAGGTGTGCCTGTCACCAAAACTGTGTTCATAGTACCCATTAGGTTGGTTTGTTCACCAGAAGGTGTCCCCTGGTTGCCATCTGTAGCCTTCTTATTCCTTTTCTGGTCTCTACTAATAGTCTTTTTATTACCCTTCCAAACTTTTGCTCATCTGTTAAACCCAAAACCACTGCCCCATGTTTTGTTGTTGTACCATCCTTCTTATAGATATTTGGTGGTCTGAAATAATAATTATCATTATACACAATTTATGGATTTCTTGGTGTCAGCTGGACAATGTTTGATGTTGTGTTGACTAAGATCATTCATGTGGCTACATTCTGTTGGGACCTTGGCTAGAGCTGGAAACATCCAATCTCTGACATGTCTGGTGTCCCATTATTCTATAGTTTAACCCAAGTTTCTTTATATGGTGGCCGGAACTCAAGTGGGCAAAGGCAAAACAAGCAAGTTTCTTACAAATTTGTATTGGAAGTCCTTGCGGTCTTTTCATTACAACCTGTAAGGAATTCATAAGGTCAGTTCATATTCAAGGGAGGGGGAATAGCATATACATTTAGGGTATAAGGAATTGTTGGCAGACACTTTTGGAAAAATCCTATATTCAATTTTTTTTTTTTTTGAGAAAGCGTCTTATTTTATCTCCCTTGGTAGAGTGCCATCACATCATAGCTCACAACAACCTTACACTCTTGGGCTTGATTGATCCTCTTCCCTTAGCCTCCCAAGTAGGTGGGACTTCGGGTGCCTGCCACAACACCCAGCTATTTTTAGAGATGGGGTGTTGCTCTTGCTCAGGCTGGTCTCGAACTCCTGAGCTTAGGCATATGTTCAATTTTTGTAAATGTTTAAAGATATGAAATAACATACATTTCTTTTTGTTGGGTATGGCAGTTTTTCCTAAATAATACATTATTCCAAAAACTCAGTGACTTAAAATGATATATTCATTATTTTTCTTAATGGCCACATAGATCTTCTCTCTGGCTAGGTTCAGCTTTATTTGGATGGTGTACAATGGTTTTACTCATATACCTGACTTTTCAGCTGAGGCATCTAGGACAGTTTCTTATCCTCCTGGAGGCTAGCTATGGGTAATTTACAGAAGGGTTCCCAGTACAAAACAGCAAAAGAAAGCTGACAGATCTCTTGAACCTTAAGCTCATATCACAGGGTAGACCAAACAGGTCACAGTCCAGTTAAGTTTTAATGAGTGAGGAAATAGACTCTACCTTTTGGTTGGAGCTTAAGGCCATCTGTAGTACACCCCAGTGAGGTATATAGTCTTTCTCCCTCTGTATAAAATTAAATCTATATTTGTCTTATTATTTTTATTCTTAATATCTCTGTTAGAATATAAGTTAGGCCGCTATATACAAAAACCTCATATAATCTAATGGGTTAAGATAGAATATTGTTTTTGTCTCATGGAAAGTTGAGTAGTTGATTACAGGAGGAATAGTAGTTTGATGTTGACTGGAACCTAGTCTTTTTACTCTTTGCTCTCATTTTTCATTGAAATTTAGAAATTTTACCAGATTTCATTTTTTTAAGTTTATCTCAAGAAGTTTTGTATTCTTACTTATTTCATTGTCATTTAACTTTCTTTTTCCTTTTATTGCCCCGGCCCGCAGGGCTAGTTCAGCAGGGACCTAGGCTATGAAGGGAGAGAGTGGAACAAGGGAACAAGAGGCATGAAGAATGGGGAGCAAGACAGGATTCTGATCAAACTCCTCCCAAAACTTTATTTTTTGACAGCTATATAAACACAAGCGGAGGGGGGAGGTATGCTCAGAGGTATGAGAGGGTGGGGAATTCCAGGAGCAGGTGTGGTAATCCAACGGTCAGGATGTTCGTTTCGCCTAGGGCAGTAACCTTCCAAGCACTTGACTTAAGTGATAAGTTTCCAAGGTGAGCTTGCTCTTAAGTATTTGCTCCCGGCACAAAAGAGCAAACATTCACCTTTTAAGAATTCCTGAAGGAGAAGAGGATGGTCCGAAAAGCACAGATACTCCACCCCTAGAGATAATTGAGGAGAAATTCCGAGGCATGGCAAGAGATACTGAAATTCAGATAGCAGTTTCAGAACCCCAGCATGACTCAACCCAAATAAAGCATCTTCTACACACATTGTAATTAACTTCGTCAAAGTTAATAAGAGAAAATCCTGCAAACAGCCAGGTGTAAGAAATCCAAATCTACAAGGGGAAGAATGTTAAAATGACTGCAGATCTCTCTGCTGAAAATTTTCAAGCTAGAAGAGGATGGTCATCGACCTTTAACCTCCAAAAACAAAATAACTTTCAACCCAGGATCTTGTATCAAGCTAAACAGTTTCATTTGTGATGGAGATATTAAATACTTTAATGACATTCACATGTTGAAGAAATTTGCCATAACTAAACCAACTCTCTAGGATATTCTCCGACCCATCCTCCACAATAACAAGCACAATGATCTACCACCAAAGTGAATCCACTCAGAAACTTATGATCAAATTCCAACTTCCACAGTGGCGAAAAAATTAAAAATGTCCTGTGGACTTTTGAAAAACTCAATACACAATTTACTACCAGGCTTATCAATACTCTCAATTAATGTGAATAGCTTAAATTTTTCTCTGAAGAGGTACAGGTTGGCTGACTGGATACAAAAATTCAGGCCAGATACCTGCTACATAGAAGCATCTCATCTTACCTTAAAAGATAAATATAGGTATGGTGCCTGTGACTCAAAGGAGTAGGGCACCAGCCCCATATGCCAGAGGTGGTGGGTTCAAACACAGCACCAGCCAAAAACTGGGAATAAAAAAAAAAAGAAAAAGATAAATATAGACTCAGGGTGAAGGTATGGTCAACTATAATTCAAGCAAATGAAAAATCAGAAAAAAGCAGGTGTTGCAATTTTATTCACAGATACAATAGGCTTCAAACCAACAAAAGTAAGGAAAGATAAGGATGGTCACTTCATATTTGTTAAGGGTAACACTCAACCTAATGATATTTCAATTATTAACATTTATATACCCAACCAGAATGTGCCTCAATTTATAAGAGAGACTAACAGACATGAAGAATTTGATTTCCTCCAGCACCATAATAGGTGGAGATTTTAACACCCCTTTGGCAGTGTTGGATAGGTCCTCCAATAAGAAACTAAGCAAAGAAATTTTAGACTTAAACTTCACCATATAACAATTAAATTTAACAGATATCTACAGAACATTTCATCCAAACAAAACTGAACACACATTCTTCTCATCAGCCTAAGGAATATCCTCCAAAACTGATCACATCTTAGGTCACAAATCTAACCTCAGCAAAGTTAAAAGTATAGAAATTATTCCTCGTATTTTCTCAGATCATCACAATAAAAGTTGAACTCCCCAATAACAGGTATCTACATACTCAGACAAAGTCATGGAAACTAAATAACTTTATGTTGAATGATAGCTGGGTCTTAGATGAGATTAAGAAGGAAATTGCCAAATTTTTGGAACAAAACAATAATGAAGACACGAATTATCAGAACCTGTGGGATATTGCAAAGGCAGTTCTAAGAGGTAAATTTATACTTTGCAAGCCTTCCTCAAGACAATGGAAAGAGAGGAAGTCAATAACTTAATGGGACATCTTAAACAACTGGAAAAGGAAGAACATTCCAACCCCAAACCCAGCAGAAAAGAAATAACTAAAATTAGAGCAGAAGTAAATGAATTCGAAAACAAAAGAATTATTCAAAAGATCAATGAATCAAAAAGTTGGTTATTTGAAAAATTCAACAAAATTGATAAACCTCTGGTCAACCTAACAAAAAATAGAAAATTAAAGTCCCTAATATCAATCAGAAATGACAAAGGCAAAATAACAAGAGAGACCTTAGAAATTCAAAGAATCCTTAATGAATACTACAAAAAAAGTTTATTTTCAGAAATACTAAAATCTGAAAGAAATTGTCCAATACTTGGAAGCACACCAACTTCTTAGATTTAATCAGAAAGAATTGGAAATGCTGAAGAAACCTATATCAAGTACTGAAATAGAATCAACTATATGAAATCTCCCAAAAAAGAAGAGTCAGGGACCAGATGGCTTCACATGAGAATTCTACCAAACCTTTATAGAGGAACTAGTACCTATATTACTTAACCTTTTCCAAAACATTGAAAAAGAAGGAATACTTCCCAACACAACCTATGAAGCAAATATCACCCCGATCCCCAAAGCAGGAAAAGACCCAACAAGGAAAGAAAACTATAGACCAATATCTTTAATGAACATAGATGCAAAAATATTCAATAAGATTCCAGCAAACAGAATCCAGCAACACATCAAATGAATTATACAGCATGACCAAATGGGTTTTATCCCAGGGTTTCAAGGTTGGTTCAATATACATAAGTCTATAAATATAATACATCACATAAAGAAACTAAAAAGTAAAGATCTTATGATTCTCCCAATAGATGCAGAAAAAGCTTTTGACAATATCTAGCATACTTTCATAATCAGAACACTTAAGAAAATAGGTATAGAAGGGACTTTTCTTAAACTGATAGAGGCCATCTACAGCAAACCCACAGCCAATATCATATTGGATGGAGTAAAATTGAAAACATTTCCACTCAGATCAGGATCCAGGCAAGGTTGCCTATTATGTCCACTGCTCTTTAACATTGTAATGGAAGTCTTAGCCATCACAATCAGGCAAGAGAAGGTGATCAAGGGTAGCCAAATAGGGTCAGAGGAGATAAAACTTTCACTCTTCACAGATGATGATTTTATAACTGGAAAACTCCAGGTACTCAAACACAAAACTCTTGGAAGTGATCAAAGGATAGAGTAGCATCTCAGGATACAAAATCAATACAAATCAGTAACTTTTATATGTACCAATAATAGTCAAGCTGAATTAACAGTCAAGGACTCTATTCCCTTTACAGTTGTGCCAAAGAAGATGAAATATTTAAAAATTTACCTAACAAGGAACATGAAAGATCTCTTATAGAATTATAAAAAACTCTGAGAAAAATAGCTGAAGATGTTAACAAATGGCAAAACATACCATGCCCATGGCTAAGAAGAATCAACATTGTTAAAATGTCCATATTACCCAAAGAAGTTTACAAATTTAATGCAATCCCTATCAAAGCACCACCATTATTCTTTAAAGACTGGAAAAAATAGTACTTCATTTTATATGGAACAAGAAAAAAAACTTCAAAAAGCCAAGACATTACTCAGAAGTAAAAACAAATTAGGAGGAATCATGCTACCTGACTTCAAACTATACTATAAATTGATAGTGATCAAAACAGCATGGTATTGTCACAAAAATAGAAATGTAGATGTTAGGAACAGAATTGAGAACCAAGAGATGAACTCAGACACTTATCATTTGATCTTTGATAAGCCCATCAAAAATAAAAATTAGGGGAAAAATTCCCTATTTAACAAATGGTGCCGGGAGAATTGGGGGGCAACTTGTAGAAGACTGAACTGGACCCATACCTTTCACCATTAACAAAAATTGACTTTCACTGGATAAGAGATTTAAACTTAAGACATGAAAATATAAAGATTCTTGGAAAGAGTGCAGGAGAAACACTTGAAGAAATTGTTCTGGTAGAATACTTTATGAGGAGGAACCCCAGGGCAATCGAAGCAACACCAAAAATACATTACTTGGATCTGATCAAACTAAAAAGCTTCTGCACAGCCAAGAGAACAGTATGTAAAGCAAGCAGACAGCCCTCAGAATGGGAGAGGATATTTGTAAGTTATGCTTATGACAAAGGTTTGATAACCAGAATCCAGAGAGAACTCAAATATTATTAATAAAAAGAACAAGTAAATCCCATTTCACTGTGGGCAAGAAACTTGAACAGAAGCTTCTGAAGAAGATAGGCACATGGCCTACAGATACATGAAAAAAATGCTCGTCATCTTTAATCAGAAAAATGCAATCAAAACCACTTTGAGATATCATCTAACTCCATTAAGAGTGGGTCACATAACAAAATCCCAAAACTACAATGTTGGCATGGATGTGGAGAAAAGGAAACACTTCTGCACTGTTGGTGGGAATGCAAGCTTGTACATTCCTTTTGGAAAGAAGTTTGGAAAACACTCAGGGATCTAAATTTAGACCTGCCATTTAATCCTGCAATTCCTCTACTTGGTGTATATCCAAAAGACCAAAATCACTTTATAACAAAGATATTTGAACCAAATTGTTCATTGCAGCTCAGTTCAACCAATTCATTGAAGAAGCCCGAGTGCCCATTGACCCATGAATGGATTAATAAATTGTGGTATATGTATATCATGGAATATTATGAAGCTTTAAAAAAAGGTGGAGACTTTACCTATTTTATGTTTACATGGATAGAGCTGGATCATATCCTACTTAGTAAAGTATCTCAACAATGGAAGAAAATATCCAATGTACTCAGTACTATTATAAAACCAATTTACAATCATTCACACTTTCATATGAAGAATAGATCACAATTATGACCCAGGATGAAAAGGAGGGGGGGTTCAGAGGGGAGAGGGGATGTCAGATTGAGGGAGGGTGAATGGTGGGATCACACCTATGGTGCATAATGCAAGGGTACTTGTCGGATTTATTAAGTATAGGGTATAAATGTCTTAACACCATAATTATGTAAATGAGATGAGGTTTATATTAACCAGTGTGATGTAAACTAATTCTACATGAAATCAGCACATTGTACCCATACATGCATTAATGTATACATGATCTATGCATTTATGATTTAATAAAAAAAAGTAAAATCAGAAAAAAAGTATAATAAAAGACAAAGGATATATTATAATAGATATATGGAAGGTTGGAATAAAGTGTAGAAAAGGAATCAAGGAAGAACATGTTGTATAAACTGGCTATTGTAGAACATTAAACAATTAGTTCATAAAGCACCATAACTATAAGGTGATCAATAATAACTTAGAACTAATAGTTTTAGAAATTACTCAAAAACCTTCTGTCTTTCTATCTCACTTATTCATCATCAGATTGCCTCTAGAATGAGCAATTCATTCCTATGAATAATGTTTAAGGCCTATCATCAACTAGCTTTAAAAGAACCTCCTGGATTCTTCATTGACCACATTTTGTTACACATTTATTCTCAAGCCACAGCAAGCCATGTCTTTTCAGGCCTCCGTCCTTTCTGTCATGGTTCTGGTATAGAATACCCACTTCTCTCTTATGTAAAAGGGAATCTTCATGACTCAAATAAAATTTCACCTCACCCATGAAGTTTATCTCATCCATTTGGTATTAATCATTTCTTCCTCTGTACTTTACAGCAGCTTTTTCTACCAGTATTTAAAAACTTATTTCAACTTACTTTATTCTATCTTAGTTTTTATTAATCATGTGTTTCCTCCTTGACCTCAGCTACATTACAGACTTCCTAAAGGAATAGACAGAAATACTTGTTGCAAGAATGTCTGTCAGTACTTGACAAGAGCTATAAAATTTACCCCCCCCCATATTTCACATGTTGATGTTTTAATTAACGGTTTCAAGCCTGTTATAGATCTCATTATAAACTATCGCTTTGGACAATTAGCTTATACATTAACTATAGTGCCTCTACAGTCTAGAGTCTAGACTGTGAATGCCTTGAGGGATCTGACATTATGTTAATATTTCACTTCTGTATGTCTACTCCAGTGCCTGGCACACATGAAGGTCACAATAAAATACTATTGAACAAATGAACAAATACCAAGAGGAGAATATCTCCCCAGTGACATATAACATACACATATTGTTATTATAGAGATTGTGTTCAAAGAGTACGGATAATAGACCTAGCATGCACTTTTAAAAGTTGCACAAGTAAAGATCAATATCTAATGGTGAAAATAATAGCTTGCTATTCTCATTTCCCTTAAATTGTGCTGCCAATCCTTAATTTCGGAATATTTGCTATCATGGTTTCTTCTTAAATAACTCAAGAGTCTGGTTATAAAAGGGAATTACCATAAAAACACACTTAAATGTGTGTCATGCCAGAAAATAAGGTGTCACCATGAATGCTATAATTAAGGCTAAAAAGGCAACTAGACTATAAGCACATAATTTTAAGGCTTTTATTTCCCACAGAAAGATTTCTGAAGGCAAAACTTTTCATTGCTCTTCTTAGTCTAACTGCCCATTTTATTTTAGAAAACTTTGGAAAAATGCATCACTATTCTGTAGTTAATTTGACCTAAAATGCACATTTTAGTCACTCAGAAATTATTCACATGCTTTTATCACTGCTAAATGATTCAAAACAATTTGGTTTTAAAAGCTTGTTATGTGTGCAACACTGAATGAAGTGTGACACAATCATAATCAAAGAAGTTGATTGTCAAAATTGAAAAAATTATAAAAATTTTACATATCTTATTTAAAATAGTATACAGGGAGTTCTTGAGTTACAAAAATACAATATAAGTACAACCCTCACTTATGAACCAAGGCTAGTACAGTAAATCACCAAGTTATAAACATCTGACTGATATACAACTTGCGTTTACAAACAGGAGCTATTACAGGTAATAGGTAAATGTACCTGTTCTTAATTACATTCAAATTCAACCTCAAAACAAACCTGGAGAACCTATCTTGTTCATATTTCGGTCATAATTTTTTTTATGCTACAAATATTTCTGATTCTTTGCAGAAGAGACAATTGTGATGTACAAGGTCTGACAATTAAGTTTAGGAAGTTCATCCTAGAAAAAGTGTTACATAACTCCTTCTAAATATCACTACAATCACCTTCATAGTACTCCCTTTGGGAAGCTATGCACCAATGCCAGTGCCTAGTTCACATTTCAAAGCAATTTTGGAACTCTCTTTGTGGACTGGCCAGAGCTCTCATCATACAAAGGTCTGACAATTAAGTTCACGAACTCATCTTAGAATAAATACTACGTACTTTGTTGCTGAATATCACTATAGTCACCTTCAGAGTACTCCCTTTGGCCACGTGGTGACCATAGTGATATTCAGCATATGTAGCACTTTTTCAAGAATGAGTTAGCAAATTTAGTTTTCAGACCTCATATACTCTATTCTCAGCAGCTATAGATATTAAAGGTTTAGGTAGTCAGGGAGAGAGGTGAGGGGAGAAGGAAAGAGAAAATGAGGAGTAGGATATTCAGCTTTCTTTGTTTTAAGGAAATGTTTTCCTTTACAGACTTTGCTTCTTGGTATTACAAGAATACTCACACAACAAAATATCATTTATTCTCCTATATGAAGAGTCAGTAAGAAATAATGCACCATCTCAGTTATTGATCCATGCAAACCTCAGTTTTTACTTGGTAATGTAACAATACAAAATAAACAAAAGAAATGTCTTGAGATCTACCCTCTTAGCAAAGTTTAAAGTGTATAGTGCAGCATTGCTAACTATACGCACAGTGTTGCACAGCAAGTCTCTGGAACACTTTCATCTTGCATGACTGAAACTTTATAGTCAATAGTGATTCCCTTTTGTCCACTTCCCTCAGTCCCTGTCCACTACTATTCTACTTTCTGCTTCCATGAGTGTGACTACTTTAGATACCTAATATAAATGAAATCATGCAGTACTTTTCTATGACTGGCTTATTTCACTTAGCATAACATCAAGTGTCATGGTTCATATATGTTGTAACATATGACAGAATTTCCTTCTTTTTATGGCTGAAAATATATTCCATTGTGTGTGTGTGTGTGTGTGTGTGAGAGAGAGAGAGAGAGAGAGAGTGTATGGATGATGAAGTAGCATGAACTTGATACAGGAACAATTTTCCAAGCAATATTTGACCAAAGTACAGAGCAACATAAAAGTATATGAAGCAGCTGATAAAGTGGAAGAGCAAATAACACAGAAAGTGCAGGGACTCCAAAAGAAGATGTCAGGCATCCAATAATGCAGTTGAAGTCATTTGTTGAGGAAAACGGTCCAGGTGTGCTGAATAGTGCATCCAGCACTGAGTGCGCTTTCTTCACTTTTATAATAAGAATATGAAACAGATCAAGTTGACTCTTTTTTCAGAAAGAATGATTAAACCATGAGAAAACAGTAAATGTATTGATTTTGTATGATGCTGTATGAATGATTTTACTGTGTTTTGATTATGTATGATTTCATATGATATTCTCTAATAAAAGTTGTACAAATACAGTAAGTATATATACCAGTACGATAGGCCTAGTTCCTTATGTTCATCACCTCTATATGTTGGTCAGTTTGTTACAGTCCCCAGAGTGGTCAACTTGCAAAGTCTTTACTGCATTATATGTATATTTAGCTTAATCTATTTCTAAACAAAGTATGAATGATTCAGCAGCATGATTCCTCTTGACTGCTTACAGGAAAAATGAGAAAAAGAGAGAAATGTTTTAAAGACAAAATTGTCAACCACAAAGGGAAGTAGAACTTAAATATTTAGAAAATTATCATCCTAGTCTATTATAAAGATTAAGAAAGCATATTTGGGTGGGACACCAATGATGTGGCTAAATAACTAATAAAGACAGCAGTATGGGGTGGCACCAGTGGCTCAAAGGAGTAGGGCACAAGCCCCATATGCCAGAGATGGCAGGTTCAAACCCAGCCCCACCCCCAGCCAAAAACTGCCCCCCCCAAAAAAAAAAAAAAAAAAAAAAGACATCAGTATGAATCTGCCATCTCAGCAGGAACTAGGAGGTATTCCAGGGAAAGTAGTCAATCATCTAACAAGAAACTTGGACCTATTGTTCAAGACAATGGAAAAATGAACCTGAAAGCATTTTAGAGATTATCAGGTCCACCCTCCAAATCACAGGACCGGAGTTCAAAGGCCTAGGAGCAGAACAATTTCAAAGGAGGGCCCATTGCTGCCCAGATTGCCTCACACTGCAGTGCAGACTGGATTCCCCCCTGTCACCATGCTCCTCACCTTCTCCAAGTATTTTTTCCACAGTAGACACTACACCCAGCAATTCTTTAGAAGTATGTCTGCCCCTAGAGTGCTGTGTGGCCCAGGTAGAGAATTGCTACAGAAGTGGGGCCAGTACAGGAAGTTCTTATTAAGGCAATGCCCAGCAGAACCATGGGACTTATTATGGATAGTATTCCATTTTTTTTTTGTGTGTGTATATATATATCCCATCATCCATTCATTTGTCTATTGAAGGACATTTAAGTTGATTCCACATCGACCTAAATGTCTATTGTGAATAATGTAGAAATAAACATATAGAGCAAATATCTCTTCAATATACTGATTTTCTATCCTTTGCATATACACTCAGTAATGGGATTGCTGGATTATAGTAGTTCCTTTTTAGTAATTGTAGAAAACTCGATAGAGAGTGATCAGTTTTACATTCCCACCAACAGTGAATATACCAACAATAGTCAAGCCAAAAATATAGTCAAAGATTCTATTCCATTTACAGTACTGCCTAAGAAGGTGAAATACCTAGAAATTTATCTAATAAAGAACATGAAAGATCTCTATAAAGAGAATTATGAAATCCTGAGAAAATAGCAGAAGATGTTAACAAATGGAAAAACATACCATGCTTATAGCTTGGAAATTTCAACATTGTTAAAATGTCCATACTACCCAAAGCAATCTACAGATTTAATGCAATCTCTATCAAAGCACCAATGTCATAATTTAAAGAACTTGAAAAAATAGTACTTTGTTTTATATGGAATCAGAAAAAAAAAAGAAAAGAAAAAAGAAAAAAACCTGGATAGCCAATATATTACTTAGAAATAAAAACAATTCTGGAAGCATCACATTACCAGACTTCAGGTTATACTCCAAATCTATAGTGATCAAAAAAGCCTGGACTGGCCAAAAATAGAGATGTAGATATATGGAATAAATAGAGAATCTGGATATGAACCCAGCCACATATCATCTTTTGAGCTTTGATAAGCCTAACAAAAACACGCATTGGGGAAAAGAAGCCCTATTTAACAAATAGTGCTGGGAGAAATTGTCTAGTGACCTGTAGAAGACTGAAACTGGACCCACACCTCTCACCACTAACACAAATTGATTCTCACTAGATGGAATTTTTAAATTTAAGACATGAAACTTTAAAAATACTAGAAGAGAGTGTAGGTAAAACGCTTGAAGATATTGACCTGGAAAAATATTTTTATGATGCGGACCCCCCTGGCAATTGAAGAAATGCCAAAAATACATTACTGGGATCTGATCAAGCTAAAAAGCTTCTGCACAGCCAAGACCACTACAAGTAAACAGACAGTCTTTGGAATGGGAGAAGATTTTTGCAGGTTGTGGTTCTGACAAAGGTCTGATAACTAGAATCCACAGAGAACTCTAATTAATTAATAAGAACAAACAATCCCATTTATTTGTGGGCAAGAAACTTGTACAGAAACTTATCTGAAGATGGCAGGCGCATAGCCTACAACACAAGAAAATACACTCATCTTTAATCATTCCACATTGTATATCAAATCATCACATTGTACCTCATAAATGTATCCAGTTATGATTTAATAAAAATTTAATTTTAAAAAAGAGTTCCCATTTCTCTGAATCCTTGCTAGTTATTTCTTGTCTTTTTTATAATAGCCATTCTAACTAAGATGATATCTTATTGTGGTTTTAATTTGCATTTCAGTGATAATTAGCATGTGAGCATTTTTTCATATACTTGGCCATTTATATGTCTTCTTTGGAGAAATTTCTTGTTAGACTATCCTTTGGTCATTTTTAATGGGATTACTGGATTTCTTTTTTGGCTGTTGAGTTCCTTGTCTGTTGTGGATATTAGTTCCTTTGTCAGATGAGTAACTTGTATATTCACTTTTATTTAATTATTTTATCACTCATTTTTAGATAGTGGAATACTTCATGTTCATTTTAACCCTAATTATGATTATTTTAGTTGCTTTCTTTTAAACTTGTATGTTTTATATATTAGGCTATTTTTAAGTGTCAGTTTTGCATTTACCTATAGCATGTTTATACAGATGTGTACTTTATACATATAAATATATTTTTCAATAATTAACTGGAAGGCTATGTTAACCAGCGTGATGAAAATGTGTCAAACTGTTTATAAAACCAGTGGATGGTGCCCCATGATGGCATTACACAGCTATGATTTAATATTAATAAATAAATAATAACTACAAACCAGAACCCTTTTTCTAATGTGTATATTATTTTATGATTTCAATTTAATATCCTTTGAAAATCTTCCTGTGGTTGTATAATATTCTTTTTTATTTCCTGAAATGCAATCATCTTACGTAAAGAAATTTTTGAGTAATAAAATGCATTTTATTCAGTCATGTGTACATTTTTAAATAAAAGAGATAATTTCAATAACCAAACAAGATGCTGTTCAGCAGCTACTGTAGTGGAAATCATTTGACATGTCTCTTTATACATTTTCTGGTTCTGTAGTTAGAAATGGGCAAGGGGACCTGAATATAGTGTTTCTCTGAAATTACTCCTCGTTACTGGTTTATAAATAAATGTCCAACTTTCTGGTAACAAAGCTAATCAGCTTCTCATTTTGATTTTTGTTATAAGTAATTAGCTCATAGAATGATTTTGCCTCTATCATTTAAAAACATAATTAGTGTTCCAAATGAAAAATGAGTATTTCACCATCTAAAAGTGATCACTGTGATTAACAATCTCAGCTTCTGATGGACTTGTCCGGATGTCTCATTTTTAAAACAATGTGTTTTTTAATATTTCATGGTATACATGTACCACAAT
>CAUYPK010011698.1:0-12425 GCA_963574355.1 Loris lydekkerianus | reverse complement strand
AAAAAAGAAACACAAACTACAAAAATCGGAATTTAAATTTCTTTTTTTCATTGTAATTAACTTCATATATAATTTAAAAACAAATATTTTTATATTTTTTTTTTTTTTTTTTTTTTTTTTTTTTTTTTTTTTTTTTCCCCCAAACCCACCAGCAGCTCTGGTGTATATGGCTGGTGCCCTAGCCGCTGAGCTACAGGTACCGACCCATTCTGTATATATTTCATGCACTTCCTACCCAGAAAAAACATTTAGTCTTGCTGTTAATACTTCTAATTTTGTGTGAACTTACTGTTTCCAAAATAAATATTATTTTCATTTTCTAGGGGGAAAAAGAGCATTATTATGTTGCTATCCTTCATTACTTCATAAATCATGTTAACATAACGAGGTTTTTTTTTTACTTCATAAATCATGTTAACATAACCAGGTTTTTTTTTTGTTTGTTTGTTTTTTGTGACAAAGTCTCACTTTGTCACCCTTGGTAGAGTGCCATGGAGTCAGAGCTCACAGCAACCTCCAGCTCTTGAGCTTAGGAGATTCTCTTGCCTCAGCCTCCCAAGTACAGCCACCCACCACAATGCCCAGGGTTTTTTTGTTGTTGCAGTTTGGCCGGAGCCAGGTTTGAACCCACCACCCCCGGTATATGGGGCCAGTGCACAGGCACTACCCATAACCAGGTATTATAATCACCTCTAAAATACTACTATGGGCTTGCACCTGTGCTCAGTGGTTAGGATGCCAGCCACATACACTGAGGCTGTCGGGTTTGAGCCCTGCCCGGGCCTACTAAACAACAGTGATAACTGCAACAAAAAAATAGCCAAGTGTTGTGGCGGGTACCTGTGGTCCCAGCTACTCAGGAGGCTGAGGCAAGGGGAATTGCTTAAGCCCAAGAGTTTGAAGTTGCTGTGAGCTGTGATGCCCCGGCACTCTACCAAGGGTGACATAGTGAGACTCTGTCTCAAACAATAATAAATAAATAAAATAAAAAATAAATTCACCTACATTTCACAATTGCTAATTTACTATTTACTATTAAGCAGGACAAATTAAGAGATAATGGGCCTTTATTTTTAGCTAGTTATTATTACAAATATTGTTCTTATTTTCATAAAGTGCTTTTTGTTTGAAGGATATATTTAGCAATTACTATTAATTAATTAATTTATTTATTTTTGGAAAGGAAGTAGTATTTAATATTGGTAGGCACAATTGATAGGTAACACAGTGTTAAGACCTCATGAGTGCAGGCCTGTCACTTGTCCAGGGGACCATCCTTGGGGATGTATTTGACCCCAAAGCCATCTGGGATGAGTAGCTTCTCAGCTACCATGTCTTCAAATTCATCTGAGTTAAACTTGGTAAAACCCCCTTTCTTGAAGATGTGAATCTTCTGATGGCCAGGGAACTTGAACTTGGCCCTGCGAAGGACCTCAATTACATGCTCCTTGTTCTATAGTTTGGTGCGGATGGACATGATGACTTGGCCTATGTGAACCCTGGCCACAGTGCCCTGGGGCTTTCCAAAGGCACCACACATACCTGTCTTGAGCCTAGATTGGGGACAGCACAAGGTCTAACACATGAACATGTATTGGAAAGGAATGTCTCCAAAGTCCCTTAGAGCAACCTATACAAGCCACAGGCTGCATACACTACTGAGGAGGCTGCTGTTTGCAGCCACTGCAAGCAATTACTATTTAGAAGTTGTTTTGTTATATGGAAATAAATTTAATAACTAGAGGAAACTTAGAATCTAGTTTAAGCCTCTTTTTATAGACCTGAGGAAACTAAATTTGCCAGGAGGTTAAGTATATGTTAAGTATATGTTGAGAAGGAATTTGTAGGGCTGAATGTTTACAGAAGAACTGTCTTTTAGCTTATACCTTTAGTGTTTTTGTTTTTTTCCTTTTGTAGAGACAGTCTCATTTTATCGCCCTTGGTGTCACAGCTCACAGCAACCTCAAACCCCTGGGCTTAAACTATTCTCTTGCCTCAGCCTCCTGAGTAGCTGGGACTGCAGGCACCTGCCAGAACACCTGGCTATTTTTGTTGCAATTTGGCCAGGGCCGGGTTTGAACCCACCACCTTCGATATATGGGGCCGGTGCTCTACTCCTTGAGCCACAGGCACCGCCCCACATTCAGTGTTCTTTAAGATGATTCATGTACCTCACATACACAGAAAAACATTCACTTTACTCTGTTTGGGGATTTTATTTCTGCCTGCACACTATACATCAGAATAAGATCTTGGGGGAATGTTGCTATTATTCCCAGTCGAACTACCTTTTTTTCCCTTCACTCAAGGCTTCTTATCTCTTAATTTTAACCTGTAGGAAGATTTTCCCTCTGATTGTATAGAAATTTGAAATTGTTGTCAATCCACTGAAAGGCATTGTCATTCTGTAGTCTCTGCAATTACTATCACTATAGCTTAACTTCTGGCATGAAACATTCTAACAATGACTAATTCATATGACTAATTTGAGAAAGTTGCTGCCTTCATGGTTGAGCTGAATAAGAGAAGTATCCTGAAGAGAACACAGAACGATTTAGCACTTTTGTTTGTTTGTTTTTGTTTTGTTTTTTTAAGACAGAGTCTTGCTCTGTCACCATGGGTAGAATGCCATGGCTTCAGAACTCATAGCAACCCCAAACTCCTGGGCTCAAGTGTCCCTCCTGCCTCAGCCTCCTGAGTAGCTGAGACTTCAGAGGTCTGCCACAACCCCTGGCTAGTTTTCTATTTTTAATAGAGACAGGGTCTCGCTCTTGTTCAGACTGGTCTGGAACTCCTGAGCTCAAGCAATCTACCTACTTCAACCTCCCTGAGTGCTGGGATTACAGGCGTGAGCCACCACATCAGGCCTGTGGCTGTTTTTGATAGAATAACACAAAGGTTATGTGTTGCTACTGTGATAATTTGTACTCTGTGTGCCTGGGGAAAAAAATCTTGAGATAATGAAAACATTCAACAATAGAATTCAGAATTCTGTAACCATTTTCCATCATAGAGGCAAGGTAAAAAAGGAACAATTAGAGGACTATGGCTTTTTTATATCAAGATAAATTAAGTTTCTGCACTTTTTGTGGTTCAGGATCAAATTAACACAGAGAGACCAAATAATTTTAATTTGGTTAAAGAGAGATCTCTTAATAGAAAAGAAATGTTTCTGGCTCTATTTCTATTTTGTAAATCTATTTTTTTCCTCAAGTTCTACCTTGCAACAAATTTGGGGGAAAGAGCATTGTACTATGAATCAAGACTTGAATTGGTCATTAATCACAGTGTGATTCTGAGAAATTTGATTTCTCTATGTCTTAGTATTCTTAAATATACAATGAAGGTTTATTTTAGATCAGTGATTCTTGATTATAACAGAATTCTTAGAAGCTAAGGATCACTCATGATTATTTTGAAAAATCAAGGCTGGGCCTGGTGCCTCACGCCTGTAATCCCAGCACTCTGGGATACCAAGGTGGGTAGATTGCTAGAGCTCACAAGTTCAAGACCAGCCTGAGCAAGTGCAAGACCCTGTCTCTAAAAAAAAAATAATAATAACTGGCCTTGCAGCAGGTACCTGTAGTCATATCTAATTGGGAGGCTGAGGCAATTTGAGGTTGCTGTGAGCTATGATGTCTCAGCACTCTACCAGGGGCAAGACAGAAAGACTCTGTCTGAAAAGAAATTTTATTCAACATTGTAATTTTACTTTTGCAAAGCAAAAAAAAAATGTTATCTCCTTGAGCCACAGGCGCAACCCAGCATTAGGATATTTTTTAATTGAAATTAGACTTGGAGAGAAAAAAAGCCCAAGAAACATTAATCTACCTGATTGTTAATGTTATCTCAGTTCCTTAATTCTAAGAAAACCACAGAAATAACTTCCAACGTACTACATCAACACAAAATTCATACTAATGTTACTTTTCTATAGAATTATAAATTTTATTTTTTTATTTTTTTTTATTGTTAAATCATAGCTGTGCACATTAGTGCATTTTATAAAGCGTGGCTCCTTTTTTGATTTCTAAATGATCTACAAAGAATAAATAAATGGTAGGGCCAGCGCAGTGGCTCATGACTGTAATCCTAGCATTCTGGGAGGCTGAGGTAGGTAGATTGCTTGATCTCAAACCAGTCTGAGCAAGAGTGAGACCTGGTCTCTAAAAACAGCCCAGCGCTGTGGCAAGCACCTGTAGTCCCAGGTACTCGAGAGGCTGAGACAAGAGGATCCCTTTAGCTCAAGAGTCTGAAGTTGCTATGAGCTATGACACCATGGCATTCAACCGTGGGGCAACTGAAAAAAAAGCAAATGGTGTTATCTTTCTTCCCATGAGGCGAAAAGGGGCTTACAAATTTAGTTGAAGATATGTCAAATGATATGAAAGAGTGCCCAGACAGGAGATGAGCTACACTATATTAGGAGATAAAATAAAAAGTAAAGTTTATATTGTATGTGTCATGTAATAATTTAAAAGTTCTCTTTATAAACTGACAAAAATATCTGAAAATGATAACGAGGAAAAAAAGCCTACACAATTTCTATTTCTGAGAATTTGTTTTTTCTTCTATAGTTATTACTACTTTTCATCAGAATTTCCTGACAGAGATTTTTTTTAGACCCTAAAACTGATGAATTATTTTTAATATCCCATGATGCTTAAATAATATATATGTGCTAAATAGAAATCTATATATTTCTGTCTAATACAAAGCTAATTGTTTATCCTACCCAGCCTTCTGTCATCCAGGATACCACATTACTTTTAGTACTAACGTCTCCTTAGCCTCCTCTGCTCTGATACTTTCTCAGATTTTCCTTGTTTTTGAACAGGCTTTTTTGTTTGTTTTATTTTGTTTTTTGAGACAGAGCTTTACTCTGTTGCCCCAGGCTAGAGTGCCATGGCCTCAACCTAGCTCATAGCAACATCAAACTTCTGGGTTGAAGTGATGCTCCTCCCTCAGGCTCCAGAGTGGCTGAGGCTATAGGTGTGTGCCATGATGCCCAGCTAATTTCTTTTTCTTGTTTTCTTTCTGAGACAGAGTCTTACTTGTTATCCTCCATAGAGTGCCAGTGGTGTCACAGCTCACAGCAACCTCAAACTCTTGGGCTCAAGTGATTCTCTTGTCTCAGCCTCCCAAGTAGCTGGGACTACAGGTGCCCGCCACAACACTCAACTATTTTTTTAGAGACGGGTGTCTCAGCCTTGCTCAGTCTGGTATGGAACCTGTGAGCTCAGGCAATCCACCCACCTCAGCCTCTCAGAGTGCTAGGTTTACAGGCATGAGCCACCACGCGTGGCCCTCTGTTTTTGTTGTTGTTGTTGTTTGTTTGTTTTTTGTTATTTTTTTTAGATAGAGTCTCACTTTGTTACCCAGGGTAGAATGCCATGGTATCATCATAACTCACAGCAACCTCAAACTCTTAGACTTAAGAGATCCTCCTGCCAAGTATTGAGACTACAGGCACCTACCATGATGCCCAGCTAGTTTTATTCTATTTTTAGTAGAGACAAGAGTCTTACTTTTGCTCAGGCTGATCTCAAACACCTGAGCTCAAGCAATCCACCTGCCTTGGCCTTCTAGAGTACTAGGATTCCAGGCATGAGCCACCACATCTGGCCTCATGTTCTTTCTGAATCTCTCTTTTTTTCCTAACTAGTTATTTCAATGGGTCCAAACTGGTACTATTAATATAATTATTCATATATTTAACAAGTGTCACCACATTTTAGTGAGAAAGAACTTATTCCATTTTCCCAGGAACCTTGAAATATTAGGGAGTAGTAGATGATAACCAAATTCCTGAGGAATCCCTGGCACTGCTCATTGTCCCTCCTAGAAAATGCTGGTGAAAGGGGAAACAGGGGTAGCAAATGAACTGAAGGTCTATTTACCAGTTATCCCTGCTTTTTATGGACTAGCTCACTCTCTAGACTGGAGAGTTCTTTACTTCAAGGTGAGTCCACATCATAAGGGGTGTGTTTCAGGTTTCTCACTTTAAGGGCTCCTGGAGGGTCCCTTGCGGTGGCTCACGCTTGTAATCCTAGCACTCTGGGAGGCCGAGGTGGGTGGATTACCTGAGTTTACAGGTTCGAGATCAGTCTGAGCCAGAGCAAGACCCCCATCTCTAAAAATAGCCAGGCATTGGATGGTGCCTGTGACTCAAAGGAATAGGGTGCCAGCCCCATATACCTAAGGTGACGGGTTCAAACCTGGCCCCCAGCCAAAAACTGCAAAAAAAAAAAGCCAGGCATTGTAGTCTCAGCTACTCAGGAGGCTGAGGCAAGAAAATCATTTGAGCCCAAGAATCTGAGGTTGCTATGAGCTATGACGCCATAGCACTTTACCAAGGGTGACAAAGTGAGAGAAGCTACCTCAAAAAAAGGGGGGGGCCTCCTGGAAAACTGTAATGATAAATGATATTTTTATGATTCCAATTATGTTGCTTATGTAATCAATTAAAGTAGAAGCTGGGTATAGTGGCAAACACCTGTAGTCATAGCTACTCAGGAGGCTGAAATAGAAAAATCCTTTCAGGGAAGGAGGGCAAGGGAGAGAAGGAAGGGGGGAGGATGGGTGGAGGGAGGATGATTGGTGGGATTACACCTGCGGTGCATTTTACAAGGGTATATGTGAAACTTAGTAAATGTAGAATGTAAATGTCTTAACACAATAACTAAGAAAATGCCAGGAAGGCCATGTTAACCAGTGTGATGAAAATGTGTCAAACGGTCTATAAAACCAGTGTATGGTGCCCCATGATTGCATTAGTGTACACAGCTATGATTTAATAAAAAAAAAAAAAAAAATCCAGCTTAAGAACCTATATACAGAATTACATTATTTTATCATTATAACCCAGGTATTAATAAGACTGTAAAGCCATATGTTCAGGGCATCTTTAGGATGAAACGCCAGGTATCTCTCAGTGCATTTTGGCAGTCCCTTTCAGATATAGGGCAGCACAGGGGAGACAGGATATGATGAGAGAGGATAAGGATGCAGGAATGGGGTCTGGGAAGCTGTGTCCATAGGGTCCTGGAGGGGGGATGACTGAGAGAGGATGGGAGAATGTCTGGGAAGCCTATATAGGGGTGAGGTAATGGAGGATGAATGCCCTACAGTTTGGAAACCTCAACACATACTGATAAGGAAAGAGGTAAATAAATGAATGTGATGTGGAGTGGATTTTAGGTCAACAGAAAATGTAACTGCTCTAACATGCATGTGTATATTACAAACAGAATTGCCCTAATAATACAACCTATTCCAATATATTTGTTAGTTTGAAAAATATATCATTTTTTAAAAAACAGAAATAAAACAAAATGGAGATACATCTCATCTGGTGGCCAGAGCAAGGTATGCAGCTCTGAGTCTCAGACCAGCAGGCTCACACCAGGAACAGGGGGAGGTTGAGAACTTGGCTTAAAAGTATAGCCAAATATTTTAAAGAAAAAACTTATTCCTAAATGGTAGTGATTTCTCTGTATACATAACGTTCTGGTAAGAATTTATAATAAAACTTCATCTATGTATTTGGGGAAATAGAGCCAGAGAAGACACACACACACACACACACACACACACACACGCGCGCACAAACACACATAAATACTCTGTCAATTCAATTTTATATACTTTTACCATGAAATAGAATATAATGAATGCTTTTTCAAATTAATGAAGATATGTGCCTGTTACTTTTCTTAATCTCTTTGAAAGAAATTTCCCTGTTCAAATTTTTATCAAAACACTTTATTTCAGACTACCAAATTTTAAAAATCATACAAAAGTATGTTAATCAATTGAAATTAATCTGCACATCTCACTAGTCTGAATCCTACCTCCTTGAGCCAAAGGGGTCTGTTTTCCATAGAATGGTGCACATTCTCCAAACCTGCAGATGACATGCACAGGAACAGGTTCACTTACACACACACATGATCTGCTCCAAAAGTGTATTCACCGTCCTCATCTTCTTTTGCAACTTCTCAAGGAGTTTTACATATTTGCATCTTATTAGTTCCTGTGGTTTGGGCATATTTAATAAGTTTATTGTTTATGTATACATTGATTTGAATACTTCATCTAAATTAATCCCAAGCATTTCTTAGAAGGCATGATTCAAAAATCAAGATATTATCTCAATATTCGAGATGTAATTTGCATATGTTTTCTCCACTTTTTTATTACAGTCCTTAGTGTCATTTTCATTTAGAATGTGTTTTAAAATTTCAATAATGTGAAATAAAAATGTACATATGATAATTATAAAAGAAATACCATTGAAAAACACCTTGGGGATTATGTACTGCCAATCTTAAGAAAGAGAAGACCATCCAGAGACCTGGAGACATCAAGACAAAATGTAAAAAACATTTTGGGGTTTTTTGTTTGTTTGTTTGTTTTTGCAGTTTTGGGCCAGAGCCAGGTTTGAACCTGCCATCTCTGGTATATGGGGCCAGTGCCCTACTCCTTTGAGCCACAGGCACTGCCCTGGAAAAAAAATCATTTAAATAATCCCAGAGTCCAGAGTTAGCTGCTGTACCAAATTGTCTCCCTGATTTACATGCATTTCCCCAAATTTAGCACCTTGGTAGGAATGATGGTCGTAATGATAGGAAACTTGGATATCTGTTAGGGTTAAAGAAGATGAAATATAAAGTGCATTGGCTTATAGTAGTTCAGTACATATCACTTCTCTTCCCTTTTGCTCACTTGCTTCAAGGTCAACACCCCAGATTCTTCCTGAGCCCAGTCACTCTTTCAGGGATCAGCCAACTTATGGAGCTCTACACTCAGTTCACCTGGCACAAAGTGTGAGATTTCATCTCCTCTATCCTCTTTGTTACCTGGAAGGGTTGTGGACTGAGGTACCAAGGGGTCATGATAGCAGGGGAGGGTGATCAAACCATTTCTCAAGCCCTGGAAGGACATATTCTAAAAGTGAGTCTTCTCAGGGTGACAATTTCCTGGGGAGGTGACCTAGGCCTTCTTGTGCCTGAGCATGGTCACCTGTGAAATGGGACTGACCATACCATCCTTACAAAGCTGTCCCAAGGGGTAACTGAGAAAAAGTTCCCAGAGTATATGGCATGAAGTGGCATGGAGATGCAGCAGTAGGAGCTGGCTGAGCCCCAGCACTAAGGAGGCATGGTGAAGTCATTTCTCGGTGTTTCTTCTAATGAGAACACAGACATCTAGACCAGAGAAGTAACTTTCTCTCTGATATGCCTTGTGTTCAAAGTCTAAGAGACAAGTACCACAGAATATTATTCATCCATAAAACCATGGAAACTATGTAACTTTTGCAACAACTTGGATGTAATTTGAGACTATTTCAAGAGAAGTGTCATAAGAATGGAAAAAGAAATATCACGTGCACCCGGTACTAAATTGGAACTAGCAGATTAACACCTATATGCTAACATGAGAGAAAAACTCAATAAAATTCAAGCAGAGGAGAGAAGGGAGGAGGCAAAAGGTTAGGTAAATGCTCACCCAACAGGTACATTGCACGGATATATGGCACACTACTTGGGTATGAGACACACTACAAATTGGACTTTAACCTTACAAACGCAAACTATGGATTCTAGCTGTTTGTACCATACAGATTTATCTGAAAATGTACAAAGTTTAAGAGACATAAAGCTCTCTATATGGGTTTCATCACAAGTTCATGAGTACTTTCCAACATCATTCCCCTGAGCAAACCGAATCCAATTCCCCCCTCTAGGAAGGCAGGCATGGCTGTGAACTCACCTGGCAAACTCAGATATAGATAGTACCAGATCAACTAGCCATGGTGTTTGCCTAATGGCTGCTCTTGCACTGCTCAGTATGCTAATCTATTTATGGGAAACGGTGGACCTGTCTCCCACAATCACTGGTGAATCATTCCTTAGATCATGCATTATTTAGCTACATCACACTAGCACTTCAGCCACATGATGCATTCCAGAGAAATAGAAATACTACAGTTACGGGCATTTGTTTTTGCACACAATTTTCCACTCTTTCATTAGCTGATAACTAAGTAGAATCTCTATAAGTTGACTCCCCAACGGACTGTGACAAGCTGGTCACCATATGGAGCTGGTCAGCATAAGGAACTAGGCCTACTGTACTGATACTTCCATGTGATGCAGGTCTGGTCTGTGAAAATTAGGCCAACCTAAGGAGGTGGTCAATGTAGGGAGATGGTGAACTATGGAGCTTCTACTGTGTATATCAAGCCATAAACCTACAGTAGTCCATTAGAGGCATCTCATGAACTCTAATGTAATAATCAGAGGGTAAGAAGGGAAATGAATAGGTGGGTAAATTTAGGGGTTAAATCTGAGATGAGATGGCTTCTTCACATTAACTCTTCAACTTCTTCAACTGTCAAGGAATTGAATACTTTCAAAAATTCCTCTTTGGAGCCTTCATCACCCATTCAGCTCACAATGGGAGATACCTCTTCTCTTCGCTTTCTCTTTCTGTCTCCCTGTCTCTGTTTCTCTATATTTATCTTACCTCACAGTGTTTCTCTTGAAACTTCATAGTACCAATTTTAACATTCTTCTGTTCCACTGACTCCATATCCCCCAGCACTACGGTTTCTGTCCTCAGGATTTCAATTAATGTAATCTCACTAGGTTCACAATCCACCTTTTTGTCATTATGTCCACTTTTTTTCATCCTGAATATCATTTTTAGTGACTTCCTAAAATATACATGCTTGTTCAGGCAGCTTCATTGACATTTTCCCAGGCTCTGGACCATAATATATTGCTTTGAAAACTCAGCTGTCTTGTGGCTTAAATATGCAGTTTTGGGCAAAGTCGTCTCTGTCCTATGGGTTTTTATTAATAAAATGTAGATAAGTCATCATATCTAGATATTAAGGAAGCTGTAAGTCCTAAATGACTCAATATCTGAAAAGCAATTGGCACAGAATACATTTTAACCATTTTAATTTCTTTTTCTCTGTTTTTATTAGCTATTCACACTTTTACTATTTCTGTGGTATAGACTCATGTTTATTCAAAATGACCTTTGAGACAAGGTGTTATTAAGTCAAGCAGGTTACAAAACTAACATAGCATAAGACTTCATCCTTTGCAGATAAAAATTTAAATGCATTCATTTCTGCATGGTACTTGCAGTGAAAAGCTTGCAGAAGAATGTTTTACAGCTGCAAACATTAGCAGAGCTGCTTTTTGTGGGGTCTGTATGGGGATAATGTAATAAATAACCTTTCTTCCTATGTTACCTATTTTAAACTACAACAAATGCCTATTGCTCTTGCAATAGGTATGGATTGATCTTCATATTATGATGTTTATTTTAAAAATATATGGTTTTTAAATATTTTCTTATCCTAAAACACATATAATTCATAGTTTTGAGATGCTATTTTCACAATAATAATTATGGCCCCTAATTTGTACCTTTTTCAGTATGACAAAGGCAGGATTTTGAAGCATATTTACTAAATTGATCTAAATGATGATATAAAGTCAGTAATATGGGCTTGGCACCTGTAGCTTAAGCAGCTAGGTTGTTAGCCACATACACCAGAGCTGGCAGGTTCGAATCCAGCCCAGACCTGCCAAACAACAATGACAGCTACAACGAAAAAATGGCTGGGCATTGTGGTGGGCACCTGTAGTCCCAGCTACTTGGGAGGATAAGACAAGAGAATCGCTTGAGCCCAGGAGTTTGAGGTTGCTGTGAGCTGTAATGCCATGGCACTCTACCCTGGGTGACAGCTTGAGGCTCTGTCTCAAAAAAATAAATAAATAAAGTCAGTAATATGATTGTTTATATAGAAAAACATTTAGAATTATAAAAGACAGGATATGGATATATAGTCTAGCTTTTCCTTGATACATTGGATAATTAAATGTAAAATCATACTTATGAAAACTAGTAAAAGACATGGGAAAAACTAATGACATAAAATGAAAGAATCAGGACAGCGTGTAGGGGCTTCTGGTCCTTTACAAGCTTCCTCCTCTTGACTTCCAGTGTCTCTCCCATACAAAGTTCTAAGTAGTAAGTTTTGAGTGCTTCACAAGCTGATACACTTTGATTTTGTACTTTTCTCTCATGTTGTAAAATTAGCAATAAAGCAGACTTAATTAACTCGGTAAACATTTCCTAAATCCAATACATTGTGTGTATCAATGAAACTGTAGATACATAGGATTGCAAACTGTATACCCACTCTCATTTTTCTAAGTAAAACAAGGAGATAAAACACGTAGGCTCTAGAAAGGAAGACAGGTCATTGTCATTATTTTTTAGATGATACGATTATATGTGTAGGAGGCTTTCAGAGTAAAGTATTAGGATTAAAAGACAGCTGATCGGGGGAGGATCAAGATGGTGGCTGAGTAACAGCTTCTTTGCAACTGGGCATGGTG
>CAUYPK010011697.1:0-36129 GCA_963574355.1 Loris lydekkerianus | reverse complement strand
CTCAAGGCTGGTTCAATATACATAAATCTATAAATATAATTCAGCACATAAACAAATTAAAAAACAAAGACCATATGATTTTCTCTATTGACACAGAAAAAGCTTTTGATAATATCCAGCATCCTTTCATGATCAGAACACTTAATATTTGCAGGTTATGTTTTTAACAAAGGTTTAATAACCAGAATCTACAGAGAACACAAACTTATTAGAAGAAAAGAACAAGTGATTCCATCTCAGGGTGGGCAAGGGACTTGAAGAGAGACTTCTCTGAAGAAGACAGGTGCAAGGCCTACAGACATATGAAAAAAATGGTCATCATCCTTAATCATCAGAGAAACACAAATCAAAATCACTTTGAGATATCATCTAACTCCAGTAAGATTAGCCCACATCACAAAATCCCAAAACCAGAGATGTTAGCGTGGATGTGGAGAAAAGGGAACATTTCTACACTGCTGGTGGGAATGAAAACAAATACATTCCTTTTGGAAACATGTTTGGAGAACACTTAGGGATCTAAAAATAGATCTGCCATTTGATCCTATAATTCCTTTACTAGGTATATACCCAGAAGACCAGAGTGAACAGAATTGAATGGCTCAGTGAATAAATCCATGAATGAATGAAGAGCAGGGCCCAGTTGTGAACAGAGATTGAGGAGAAGATCATTAGAGAGAGGCAACATCTTGAGCTCAAACCCAGAGGAAGTGAGAATTCGGAAGAGACACAAAGGCCTGGTGGGTAGGGCGTAGGCCCCATATGCTGGAGGTGGCAGGTTCAAACCCGGCCACAGCCAAAAAAAAAAAAAAAAAAGTAAAAAGGGACCAGGTCACTTAGGAATTGTGAGCCACATTAGGGATTTGAACTATAGCATATGAGCACCAACTGGGCTTAAGAAGGGTGCACAGCACACCTCAGATCCTACTTCTTCCAAGAAAATTTACTATCTCCCTGTACTATGTTATTTAAAAATCTGTAACATTCATCTTGTATCAGAAACATTTAAGTATGAACATGTCTCCACTATGTTCTGATTTCTTGTAGGCAAGATTTCTGCCTTTTTCGTCTTTGTATCATTTGCAGCATAGCTGGTAGAACAACGTGGACAGAGTTCATTGACATGAAAAAGGATTCAGAATCAGGAGAGTCTTGTTGCAATGCCTTCTCTGCCTCATGACACTGACTGTGTATCAAGGGCAGTGTCGTAGGACTCCTTTGAGCCACAGGTGCCACCCCCTTTTTACTTTTCTATACTCCCTCTGAGTATACACCCACCTCACACACACTGGCCTGCTCTCTGTCCTTACTATGCTCCTTCCTCCTGTGCAGCTTTACCCCAGAAGTGCTTTCTTCCTGGAATGCCCTTCCCTTCTTGCCTCCCGTCCTCCCACCCTCCACTTCACCTACACCAATACTGTTCATTCTTCAGGCCTCAGGAAAAGGCTGCTGTCTCAGGAAAATTCCCATATCTCTCAGGCTGACTTGCTTCCCCTCCTTTCTTGTTTACACACAAGACACAATTGTAATCATACCAAATCTTGTGTGAATTTGGCTGTGGTCTAGATGATAAGGTGTGATCATCACCTTATCATCACACAGATCACACAAATGCTGTGTGATCTACAACAGCATTTGAATTGTCTCCTACAGCAACTCAGTAGCATTCAATAAATCCTTGTTGAGTAAACAGAATTGAATGGCTCAGTGGATAAATCCATGAATGAATGAAGGGAAGGGCCCAGTTCTGAACAGAGATTGAGGAGAAGATCATCAGAGAGAGGCAACATCTTGAGCCCAAACCCAGAGGAAGTGAGAATTCAGAAGAGACACAAAGGCCTTGTGGGTAAGTACTCTCTGAGATTAAATGTTTTTAATGGAATTTTAATAATCAACTCTCCAGAGTCTCTTATGCAGATTGTGGTGAAGACCCAGACATGAATAACATTTTGTAAGGGGCAGGTGGGTTAGAGGAATGAGGAAGAGGCTACAGAAATTATTATGAGCCATGTCTCTAATTAGAATTTCTAGGGAATGTTCCTTTTCCACGTGTCACAACTCCAAAGAGACCACAACTGGGATATGATGGGATCCCTGGGAATTCCACCTTGTCATTAGCATAGTCCAATCCTACCTCATGTCTTTTGGCCAAATGCTTAGATACATAGTGACTCTAGCCTCCCTCTTTAGGGCATGGAAGTTTCCTGAAGGAATGATTCTAGATGCCTGAAATTTTTTTTCTTAAGTCAGCCACTGGTTAATGGTACCATGTGCAGAGAGAGATGTGTAGAGACATAAGCCCTGCCTTGTTGCTGAGACCACACACTACTTCATTGATTTCAGCTCCATTTCCTTAGTCCTGATGGGGACATGGAGGCATACTCGGTGACTTAAATGTTAAATATTTTGAGCTACTTTATACTTGAAAATGTATGAAAAGTTTTATTCCAAAAAGGTGCTCACACATTTTTCTGGCCCTCCTTAGGCTTCCCTTTACTGATCCCTCAGCACATTCCATCCTAATGATGCAGAAATGGGAGAGGGATAGGGGCTGAAACGGTGCACACAGCAGCCCCGGAGCACAACAGCTCAACAGGAAACCTCCTCCCTGCAGCTGGAGTCCTGTGTCTACAAAAGTCATTTTAAATGCATGTCCACACTAAGATGTGCAAAGTATCAGCTTATTTCTTTCACTCTTTTCTGAAGTTTCTCTGTGACTAAACTGAATTTCAATTTCCTGGGGTGGGTAAACTTAGGGTATTAGACTAATGGAGTTCTGACTTCTCCAAGATCGCTGGAACAGACAGTTAATCAATTAAAGAAAACTTCACAACATAAGATGCCAGGCAGTCACCACTGATCCCATGAAGATCGCACGTAAGTGGAAATCTTTTTGCTGTCCTGAAACAAGGAGATTCTTAATGCAGAGAATCTCTGAAATCCATGGTTCTAAAACAACCCTATACAAAACAATGGGCTCCAGTAAAGAAGCACAGGCCATCCGGGTGATGAGGAGACAGGTCCTATAGGTTTGTTCTTTGGGACATTCAAATTCACCTGTTACCTATAAGAGCCTCTGTTCATAAGTGTGAGTCATGTGCCAATCGGACGATTGTAACTCTGGGACTTGCACTAATAGCCTCCATTTGTGCAAGTTGCCTGTAAGTCAGATGTTTGTAACTCGAGAACTGCCTGCATATGAATTTATACGCTTTCGAGTTAGGCGTTTTCACAGATACAAGCACATGAGTCAGCCTGTGCTGTCACTTTGACCTCATGAGTGAAGGGCTGTCCCCTATCCTTCCGTACTTTACCTGCTTGTGAGTGGAAAACCTCCAACACCGCAAGCTTTTTTCTCCATTATTCTCCTCCCACTCCCAATTCTTCCTGAAGTTATAGAAACACCAAAAATAGCTTTGCCCACTTCGGGTTCCTTCCCTCTGTGCTCTCTGGGCAATGGTGTCCTGCTGTCACCTGCTTCCATCAACGCCTCTCTCAGGGAAGACAGAGAGAGAGATGGAGGAGAAGGGAGACGTTGTGCTCCGGGGCTGCTGTGTACACCATTTCAGCTCCCATGTACAAAACAGAGCCAGCCAAATGGGTGATGGCCAAAGTCCAGACGGTCTCCCCCTCTTGGCATTTCTGTCATGTCAGAGACGATGCTCCAAACCAAAGGAAGACATTTCTAGTTGTAGAATTATTTTGTTTTCCTCTCAGAAGGGTTAGAAACTTACCTGGGGGAGCAGCAAGGAAGAAGATTGTCTTCGTTCCCCTGAATTATTCCCTGAAGGACCCTCAATCCTCCTCCAGCAATGCCAGTGCTACTTCCTGTCTCTTGAAATACATTGAGATCCTATTCTGAAGGGAAGGACCACCTGAGTCAGAAAACCATGGGTAGTTGGTGGATATGCAGCTGATTGAGTTCTAGCTCAAAACTAAAAGTGGATCTGGTCAGTGGGCTCCAGGAAGGTGCAGTGCTCAGGCTCCCTGCTTGCCAGGGGAGTTCTTAGGCACAAATCCATTTGAGCACAACTGTTACAGAGCAAAGGCTTAGCAGAGACAGCTACATCAACATTTACACTTCTCTTTGGCTGCTATTTCCCAGCAAAAGTATAAGCTGCCTGTCAACAAAGACTGTATCTCATACAGGGAGTCCCTAAGTCACAAACATCCAAGTTATGTACAACGGCTCTTATGGACGGAGGCTATTGCAGGTGACAGGTGAAGGTACCTGCTCCAACATATATGCAAAGTCCACTTGAGAACAAACCTACAGACCCTATCTTGTTCTTAACCCAGGACTGCCTACACTTTCAAGAATCGCACACAATGGCTCTTAACTTACATGTGTAGTGATTTTACATTTGAGTAGTGCTTTCCCAGTTAATATCATAAAAGAAATTATTGTCAGATGGCGCCTGTGGCTCAAAGGAGTAGGGTGCCAGTCTCATAGGACGGAGGTGGCGGGTTCAAACCCAGCCCCGGCCAAAAACAAACAAACCAAAAAAAAAAAGAAACCTGCAAAAAAAAAAAAATTATCATCTCGTTAGAGACCAGGAGAATTTAATGAAGGTGGCATCAGCCAGATGTTTAAAGTACATATGAGTTAAACAATAATTTAAAAACCCAGTGACCCTTGTACATCATCCATGCTGTGGACTTTTCTTCCAGTGTTTGCACGGAGGGCCAAATGCATAGCACAGGCAAGTAAACAAATGAGAGATGTTCTCTGATGAATCACTGTGATTTTATCATACATTACAAACAACATTATTCTTTTCAAAATTAGGAATTGTGATCTCACATATAGATGTTTACTTCCACACAATTCATGAGCACACCTGCTCAGTTAAATGAATTTAAGCAATATTTACTTTGCCCTAAGATTTTCAAAGAAATTTGCCCAATATTACTTAAAATCGTTTGTCTCTAGGATTGGCTGAGAAATTTAGGTACAAGGGATTTTTAAGGTTTTGGAATAAGAGAAGTAGCACAGATATATTTGTGATTTTAGATCCTCTGAAAAGACCGCAATGAACAAACCAACCAAAGCAACAGCAAGGTTAAAAATGACTTGGCTTTTTGTGTAAGAGCATTTGGTGGAACATTTATTATCCTCTACTGCAAATGATTCTCTTTGAAATGGAAGACCTTGGCCCTTGCTTTTTTTCCCCCATCTTTTTTATATTTAAAAAAACATAAAAATGACTTAAGTAATTGTCCCAGGTCCTTTAGAAATCAGGCAACACCTCCCATTTGCCCAAGGAGTATATATTTCTTGGAGAAAGAACACCATTTTAAGATTAATACAGGAAGCCACACTCAGGATTCAAGGTCTATGGTTTATATGCAGCGTGGTTTGCTGCCCTGTCTCCTTGTGAAGGTGACAATTGAAAAGAAACTCAACCCTCGGGCTGCAAGAGGACAGTGTAGAAACACTGAGATAGGTGGGAGATCATGAGGTCCTGTCTGTGTAGACCAGTGGTCAGAGACTACCTTTAAAGGGTGGGAGGAAGCACATTTGGCTCTGTGGCTTAGACAGTCTCTGCTGCAATTAGTCAACTCTCAAGTTGTATGAGAGCTACCACAGATAACACCTAACACAGGGAGTCCCAGGAAAAGATTACTTCCAAAAATGAATGACCCAAAGGCTGAAGGTTTTTGACCTGCTATACAGACTTTAAGAACTTTGTCACAGGTGAGAAAGAACTCCAGCACTAAGAAAACTGTCTGGAGGGTCAGAGTAGGCCAGGGCACACTCTTCCCTGTTGAAGTCACTCTCCCCAAAAGGTCATGGAAAGTTCCTGCTCTAAAGGGCTACACACAGGAGGATTGCTTCTGTTGCTTTTCATAGTGAATAATCCTTTCCTTCCTTTAAGTATTCTTATAGCTAAACCATTAATGAATCTATAAAATTTGTGGATTAAAGGCTCACATCCTTAATTCCAACACTTTGGGAGGTTGAAGTGGGAGGATGGCTTGAGGCCAGGAGTTCGATACCAATGTGAACAACATAGAGAGACCACATTTCTACAAAAAAAAAATTTTTTTTAAGCCAAGCATGGTGACACACACCTGTAGTCCCAACTACTTGGGAGGCTAAGGCGGGAAGATTCCTTGAGCCCAGGAGTTTGAGGTTGCTGTGAGGCCACTGCACTCCAGCCCAGGTAACAGAGAGACCCTGTCTCAAAAAAAAAAAAAAAAAAAAAAAAGGATGAAAGAGACCGAGAAGCAGGAATGGCTGGTGGGAGGGCAGAGAAAGGAAGAAAGGGAGGAAGGAAGGAAATGAGGGAGGGAGATCCAGATCCTGCAAGGAAATGGACAGCTTCTGTTAGAAAGGCTCTGCCTGCACAGGCCTGCAGGGCCAGCACAGAATTGGGCTAAGACAGAGCAAAGGCTAACAGGCGTCCCCACTAGTGCCATTACACAGGAAGTCAGCACTAGCACATGAGCATGGGGGTTACTGGTTAAAGGTGGAGGCTCTGGAAACAACCAGCCTAAGATTTGAATCCCAGCTCTGCTCCTTACCAGCTGGCTGGTGTCGCGCACACTGCTTAACCCCCAAGCCTTAGTTTTCTAATCTGCACAATGAGAGTGAAGAGACCCCACTTTGCAGAATGCCTAAAAGGAATAAAAAGTATGTGAACCTGTAACAAAACATAGGTGCCCAGTAAATGGAAACCACTGAAATAAAAGAGATTCTGAAAAGAAACACACATGGAGGGCAACAAAAAAATTAAAACACGATGAAGATTCCGGGAGAATGGAGGATGGAGTGGGAAGTTGTGCATAACTCTCAGGTTATATTTCCTTTCTAGAATTCTATTTTCAAGCTTTATTCATTGTTTCATTCAGCAGATGTTTCTCAGGTGCTCCTACATTCTTGGCACTGTGTTCATTGCTGGGGTTGAAAAAATGAACAAAGTGTCCCCTCTCCTGAGGATAGAAAGTTGGCAGGGCCTTGGTGGCTGTACTTGTTAAAAGCTATTGTCTTTGAGCTACAAATCCAGCCCCCTGTACTCTGCTTGCTACCCTGGAGGGGCCCTCAGAGACCACTTCTCTCTTTTGTCCCCTTCTCCCTAGTAGGCCCTGCTGTAGGTAGAGAGAGGGAGACTTGGAGCTGGAGGGGGGTGTTGTGTCCCACCTGCTTCCTACCACATTAGCCTCTCCACCGTCAGGCACCCTCGCCCTGGACAGCATTCACCCACAGTGCCTCCTCTCTCCCAGACCCACTCATGGATGCCACTAAGACATGAGCAGAGGTCTGAGACAACCCCATAAGCTTCTTCTCCCACATTCTAAATGTTGATAATCCCAACCTTTTCCTTCATTCCTCCAGCAGCAGGGATGGCAGCTACTCCAGGGATGACAGCTACTCCAGGGATGGCAACTACTCCAGGGATGACAGCTACTCCAGAGATGGCAGCTACTCCAGAGATGGCAGCTACTCCAGGGATGGCAGCTACTCCAGAGATGGCAGCTACTCTCTGCTTCCCAAGTTTCCTCCATCTGTCTTGTCAGTTCTTCAGCATCAGCTCAGTGGCTCCTTATATTAAATTCACTGGCATGCTCTCTTCTCCTGACTGAATCCTAACTGTGTATATATAATAGACGTTGACTCAGGAAGGTCTATGAGGAATTGCACAAATTCCACATCACAGGGAACAGGCTCAGTAAACATACTTCTGTGGATGAAAAGCTTTAGACAAGGAAGGAAATCTTTTTAAAATATAACACTGTGAAATAAAAAGGCAGTTTAAAGACAGACACAGAGTGAAAAGCTAACATGAAATAGGAGAAAATATTTCAAATCATACATCTGAATTGGGTTAATATCCAGAATATATAAAGAGCTCCTACAACACAGTAGTTACTAAAACAACAACAAGACCAACCTAATTAAAAAATGAGCAAAGTAAAAAAAGAAAAAAATGAGCAAAGTACATAAATAGATATTGACCCAAAGAAGATCTGCACAGGCCAAAAAGCGCATGGAAAGATGACCTGATGACTGATCGTTTAGGGCAATGATGATTAAAGTGACACTGGGCCACTCGCACCTGTTGGGATGGCTAGTATCCAAACAGAGAGACTACCGGGTGTTAGAAAGATGTGGAAAAACCGAACGTAGCATGCTGCAGCCTCTATGGAAATCAGTGTGGTGGTTCCTCAGAAAGGTAAGACAGAACTGCTGTATCATCAGTAATTCCGTTCCTGGTTACATAACCACAAGAACAGAAAGCAGGGACTTGAACACAGATTTGCACACCCACAGCCATAGCAGCTTTACTCACATCAGCGAAAAGGAAGGAGTAACCCAAATGCCGAGACAGAGGAGTGGACAAGGAAAACATGGCATCTGCACACAAAGCCGTGGTGTTCAGCCTGCACATACTACACGCGGGTGAAGGTTGAGAACGTTATACTCAGTGAAATAGATGAGTCAGAAAAAGACAAACACTGTGTGATCCGACCGACATGAGGAACTTGGAGTAGTCGCTGTCACAGAGACAGCAGAATGGTGGTGGGCAGGGGGACTTGGGGAGCTCGGGGACTTGAAGAACTTGGGGAGCTATTGTTTAATTGGCACAGAGTTTCAGTTCTGGAAGGAGAAAAAAGTTCTGGAGGTGGATGGTGGTGATGTTTGCAAAACAAGGTGAATATACTTAATGCCACCAAACCACACACTTAAAAATGGTAAAGATATTAAATTTCGTGTTATGTGTATTTTACCACAAAATGAAGAAAAAAGACACACACCCATGTTCATGTCTGCTCTCCCTCTAAGGCTCTTGCTAGCGTGAGCCATCGTCTTGTCAAACATCCAGGCTTCAAAAATACTAAACGAAGTCATGACGCCAAACGAATCCAAGTGACACCTCTGAAAGGAAATTTACCAAACGAATCCAAGTGACACCTCTGAAAGGAAATTTACCAAATGAATCCAAGTGACACCTCTGAAAGGAAATTTACCTCCCTGGTCTTCACGGTCTGAGCTCTTCAGCCCGGGTATTTCTACGTGGCTGGTGCTCTCTGAATAGCAGCAGATTTACTGGTTATTTCCGTCTATTTCACAGGAAGCAGGATATGTATATGCAAAGGGAATTAGAATCAGAACTAGGGAAAGAAATCCAGAACTTGAATTGCAGGTATAGCAAGGCAAATTGTGCAGATAGAATAAACTGAAGCAATTTAATAAACATTTTGAAAACCATGATGAAGGCAACTCTAATGTATATTTAGGGATCTGTAATGCCTAATAACTGTCTTCTATAGCAAGGAGACAGAGGACTACATACCATCAAATTATTCCTAAACTGTGGGCTTCATTTTCCTTACTTATTATACAACAGGGGAACAGCTCACACCACTGCCTAAGACTCTCAATAGATTCAAGCTCTTAGAGTAGAGCACACAATAAATTCCACAGAAGCTTTGTCAAAACAAATATTTATTTAATAGCAACTAATACCAGGTAGGTTTTGTTTTTTGTTTTTGTTTTTTTTACATCTCAATTTCATATTCAGTAATTCTTTGGATTCTTTTTTTTGAGACAGAGTCTCACTTTGTCACCCTTGGTAGAGTGCTGTGGTGTCACAGCTCACAGCAACCTCCAACTCCTGGGCTTAGGCAATTCTCTTGCCTCAGCCTCCCAAGTAGCTGGGACTACAGACACTTGCCACAACGCCCAGCTATTAATTCTTTTGATTGTTAAACAAGCCTACAAGGAAAGGGAAACAGCACAAGAAACGCTAAAACAAACTGTCCCAGAGTTTGTGACACAAAATGAAGAAAAAAGACACACACCTGACTGGCTGACCCAAGCACTGCTGGCTCTGACCTCCACCAGCTATTGTGTGGCCTCACCTTCCATCACAGACGTCGAGCCCAAATCTTGTATCCTGATTCTATACATAAGCTTTCAAAACTCAGTCGTGTCCATGTAAACACTTAGATTAATCAATAAAATAAGGACAAAAATTCTGAGCTTTTTGGACTAATGTTTTTCCCTCTGGGTATTGGTCACTTTTCAGTGTTATATACATACAAGGTTGGACAATTCAGTTTGCAAACTCATCCTAGGAAAAGCATTACACATCTCGTTGCTAAAAATCACTGTGGTCACCTCCAGGTCCTTCCCTTGGCAAGCTATGCTTTGACTCCAGCACCTAGTCCCCCTTCAAAACAATGCTGGACCTCTTTTTCAGGAATGGCCATCAGAGCTTTCATTGTATAAGGTCTGACAGTTATGTTTGTGAACTCGTCCCAGGAAAAGTGCTTCGAAGGGTGTACTAGGCACTGGCGTCGTGTACAGCATCCCCAGGGAGCACCTCGAGGGTGACACAGTGACATTCAGTGGGAAGGTGTGCAGCTCTTTTTCTGAGTTCATGAGCTCAATACCCATGTCCAACCTCATACCCTTTTCATCAGGGTACTTTTACTTTTTCCAAAAAAGTTCTACTTGGGCCCATGAAAGTTTTACTGGACTTTCTCCTTTACATAAACCTTTCTGCTGCCACTCTTATTTCCATGGTGCTCTACGTGAAGATGACAAGAAGCCACAGAGAGGTGGCCCAGTAGAAAGAACAGGAGTGGATTTTGACATCAAAAGATCTATAGTCAAACCCCAGATTTGTCATTCAGCTGCAAGAACTTGGGTGTGTTGCCTAGCATCTTCTAACTACGGTTTTCTCCTAATGTAAACAGAAATGATCACACCTACTTCATAGATTCAGTAAGTAAAATATTATAATATATATTTATACACACATATAATATCTATATAATTAATATAAGCATCTACTTATGGGGTATCTATCTACTTACTATAAGCATACTTGTGAAAAATAGCACTAAAATTACTCAGAGACATCAATTTTCATGCAGCATAAGTAAAAGGAAACGGTAATAAGAATGAAAATACTCCACAGGCAGTCTCCTGATTCCATCAGATGGGCCATAGTTGTTGTTGTTCAGTAAAAGTATCACAGATGATTCAATTGGTGCTCTCTGTGATTAATTCTCAAGTCACTGTAGCTATGGGATCCACTTGCAGGGTAGGCAACCATACTGGGAGAAGGGTGGGCTTCGTAGACACACCTCATGTGAAAATGTGGAGCACTCCATTCATAATCCTCAACCAACAAATATTTTTTTAAAGAGAGAAAAGGTTTGTGTGTGCATGTGTGTTTGACAGTGCATGTGTGTGTGCTTGTGTTTGACAGTGTGTGTGTGCATGCGTGTGTTTGACAGTGTGTGTGTGCTTGCATGTTTGACAGTGCATGTGTGTGCTTGCATGTTTGACAGTGTGTGTGTGCATGCATATGTTTGACAGTGCACATGAGCATGCATGTGCATGCATGTGTGTGTGCTTATGTGTTTGACAGTGCATGTTTGTGTACATGTGTGTTTGACAGTGCATGTGTGTGTGCTTGTGTGTTTGACAGTGCATATGTGTGTACATGTGTGTTTGACAGTGCGTGTGTGTGCTTGTGTGTTTGACAGTGCATATGTGTGTACATGTGTGTTTGACAGTGCATGTGTGTGTGCTTGTGTGTTTGGAGGCACAGGAGTGAATCAGCATGGAGAATGTATTTTAGAATCACAGAGTCTGGAAGGTGAAAGGGATCCTCCAGGTGATTCCCCTGACCCACCTCAGCATATAGATGGAGAAGCCCCAAATCTCACAGCCCAGTCCAGCATCTTATGGTGCTGGTCAGTCACAAACACAGCTGGTCACAACTTCTCTTCCACCGACCATTGATCCCCTCGACAGCGCTGTCAGCCCGGCTGTTTCTGGGAGTGGTGATGTTGCTTCTACAGTCCCCCATCCCAGCTGCAAAGACGGGGTTGACAACTTTGACTCGCACAGTTGAATGAGACATTGTCTGGTGGGAGTGTGTGGGCGGGGAGGGGAACAAACAGCTAATTGCCAGCCCTTGAAGCAAGCATGCTCTCTTTATCCCCCGATGTAGTTTTTGACGTAATGAGCATGGCTTCCAATTTTCCTTGCAAATGGGCACCCTGGTGGCCATGACAACTGGCACGCTCAAAAGATGCCCTGTCAAGGACTCTGAAAGGCCAACCGACATTTGTATTGGGCAGATGTGGCCGTGCCGGCTGGCACTCCACAGACAACTAACGAGACTGTGTGTGTGCCTCAAAATCGGGCACACAAACATCATTTGTGCTGCATTAAACAGAAATTAATAAGACCCCAATAGGAAAAAGCAAAGAGGATTTTTGTGCACACAGCTGTGTTATGAAGTAATAGAATGCTTGTATGAATAATGATCACACATGTGTTCAATTTATTTTTTACTTCTTATAGTGTCCTTTACTTTTTTTTGGGGGGGGGGGGGTATAGATTATTTAGAAATAATCACAGATTTCACAGCTGTCAAGGACAGGGGTCCTAACTTACTTTTTTTACAGGACAGGGCCCTAATGGCGCTTCTATATTTAAAAGACACCTGGGTCACTAGTAAGTAATACTTTAAAAAAAAAAAGATGGTCTCTGCTTGGATGATGAGGAACACAAATCTAGTGGTTTAACTGTGCTAGAGGGAAAAATAAATTCTGAAAAGTCCATGTCTAGAAGTAATGAGCCTCTAAACACATGGCTATGGCTTTTAGTGAAACTAAAGTCAGAAAGATTTACAAAAGATTCAGAGTGTCCCCTTGTGACCATCCGCCCTCAGGTCCTCACTCCCACCTTTTCGAGGGATAGTTTGGTTCCCTGTTATAGAGCAGTTGGAGGCTGGTGATCGGGTGGTGGACACTTTTGAAGAAGAAAATGAAAGGGAGAGAGAGGACGGGGGGGGGGGGGGACAAAAAAGTGGACAGAGAAAGGGAAGAAAAAGAGGGAGAAGAAAGAAGTGAAAAAAGAAATGAAATATCAAGAGAGTCCTCTAATTTTCATGAGACTAGAGTGGTCTCGTTTCTGTCTTCAGGCAGGTCAACCTACCTGCTGTCTTACAAGGATTAACAGCAAAAGAGAGAGGCAGAGGCCCAAGCTGGACTTCTAACTCAGCACCTAGATAAAACCAAACTGCTCTTTAGTCATAGGAATCTTAAATTCAGTTAACCTTCACGAGTCTTGATTTACTCTCCCCTACTCTGCCATCTGGCTTTACTGATCGATGTCCAAAATGATCGCAGCTTCTAATACGTCACCTCCACTTCTGCTCCACAGATTCTACAGTTTGCCTATCTGCGAAACCACCACAAAACTTGACTTTGTAAACTCTGACTCTCGTATCTGTTCCTCCTGGCGGGCTACTGGCCACTCCTGTTACTGCAGAAATTAATAAGACCCCAATAGGAAAAGCAAGCAATCTATATTTTCCTCTAAACCTCCCTCTTTCAGGCTGAAGTTGATTACAGCTGAATGGGTGGGTAGGAGGTAGAATGTGAAAATGTTTCTCTTTCTAAATATGATTATAAGATAGGAATTTATTATGTCTTTTGAAGGCAAATCTCCAGCTCTACAAACAAGCAACATGACATTAGCAAATGGGCAGAGGCTCCTTGAGCGCCTTCCGAGGCTGGCCTGCTGCTGGGAGGGGCTTCTAAGAAGAAAAGATCTCTGATCCTGACAGTGATCACAGCTAAAAATACCAACTCCTCCATGTCTTCAGAACAACACGTCCAAATACAGTAACTTTGAAATATTTTATAACTAACGTGGTCCCCAGTATTTTGTTCTACATTATCAAGGTTTTTTAAAATCATAATTGGGGGGTAATCAATGTATTTAAGGGGGAAATAGATAATCTTAAAATTTTATGATTTGGGAGCTTATTGTTAACAGTGCTGAAAAAAATTAAACCATTCCCAAGGGTGTCCTTAAGACTATGATACATGTTGATCAAAGCAAGAAGACAATCAGTTAAGAGATTTACTTTGTCCTTATTTCACTCTTGTATTAGTTAGCTACATATTGCTATGTAACAAATTGCCCCCAAAGTCAGCAGTTGAAAACAACAAGCATTCATTAGGTTATTAGGTATGAAATGTTGGTTTGCTTAAGTACTAAGTTGACAGTTGATATATCTTGACATTTCACTTGGACACTTCTTGGTTGTAGTTTTTTTGCCTTTATTGTAAAGGTGCCATCCTTATTCTTTCAAACGCATATTTTCTCTTGTGATTATCTTTCAAAAAAATTTAGAGCCATTTTTGTGACATGGGTAAGTCAAACATTCATGTTATTTTTTAAGAATCAATTTCAGTGTGGAACCAGGGCAATGCAGGCAGCTTGGAATATCAACACCGTATTTGGGAAGGACGTGGCTAAAGAATGCACAGTGTATCAATGGTTTGAGAAGTTCCATTCTGGTGATTTTAATCCTGAAAATGAGCCTCATTGGGCAACCTGAGATCAAGATGGATAATGATAAGCTGAAAGCTGTAGTGGACGTGAATCCATCTCAACTTACCCAAGAATTAGCAGCAAGGTTTGATGTCACTATTTCAACAATGTTAGACCGTAATAAGCTGGACAGATGGGTTCCATGTGAATTCAATGAGCGTCATTGAGCGTCAATGAGAAGGGAAACCATCTCAAATGAGCGTCAATGAGAAGGGAAACCATCTCAAAGCTTACCTTTCTTTGCTGTCACAACATAAAGGTGAACCATTTCTATACCATATTGTTTTACATGTGATGAAAAATGGATTCTCTTTGACAACTGTAAGTGTTCAGCACAATGGTTCGATAAAGATGAAGTGCCAAGACACAATCCAAAACCGAATATGCTTCAAAAACAGCTAATGGTGTCAGTTTGGTGGTCCAGGGATGGTATTATCCACTATGGCTTCATGAAACCTGGTCAATCCATTATAGCAGATGTTTACTGCAACCAACCAGATGACATGATGAGGTGGCATGTGATTAAAAGTCACATCCCTAAGGGGAGGTCAGGGATTGACCCCACCGATGGGTTATTGTACATTTGTTTATGTGGAACAATCGCACATACAAAAAGTGACATTGGGTGGGTTGGTCCCTGGCACCTGCCCCCCATTAGATGCAACTATTAGCAGCCAAGATTGGTCAATAGATACAGGCTTATCCTCTTGCAAGAAAGTGCTGTCACACAAACAATGACGCTCAAACCTCAGAGGCTGGACGTAGAAACTCTCTGCCATGCACTATCTTCACCAGACCTTGCACCAACTGACTACCACTTCTTGCAGACTTTAGACCACTTCTTGCAAGGAAAAAACATTCAATTCTCAACAAGCTACAGAAAACACCTTTAGTGATTTTTCTCTTTACTTGCTTTTCAGGCTTCTTCTCTGCTGGTATAAACAAACTACAATTAAGATGGCAAAACTGTTTCTGGCTTAAGCACATACTTTAATTAATTGTACTGCTTCTTGTTTGAGATATAATAAACTAAATATTTGATTTGAAATAGGTCAGTTTAGATTTAGTGACAGTATCTGTGGGTTGGGAATCCTGATACCTCTTAGCTGGTGCCTCTGGCTCAAGGGATTTCATGAGGCTACAGCTAGGCAGTCAGGTGGGGCCGCGGTCTCATCTGAAGGTTCCACGGGCAAGAATCCAGTTCCAAGCTGCCTTACCTGGTGGCTGTAAGTCCTCATAGGAAGTAGGACTAGGGGGTTCTGTTTCCTACTGGTTATTGGCCAAAGTCCTCCTCACCACATGGGACCTTTCCACAGGGCTGGCTGTACACATAGCTAGCTTTCTGCAAAGTGAGTGATTAGAGAGAAGAGAGACTCAAGCTATAGACTTTTTATAACTTAATCTCAGAAGTGATACTTTATGACTTCTGTTGTTTTTTATTCACTGGAAATGAGTCACTAAGTCCAGCCCACATTCAAAGGAATGAGATTTCAGAGGAGGCAAGGATAATTGGAGACCACCTTGGGCTTACCACAGCCCCTATTTCCAAATATTACTATTATTTTTATTTTAAAGTATCTTTTTTTTATTTTCTTAAGAGCAGGAACCTTTCTTGTTGCCAAAGCTGGTCTTGAACTCCTGGGCTCAAGTGACTCTCCCATCTCAATCTCCAGAATACCCGAGACTATAGGTACATGCCACTATACCCAACTTGAAAGTACTTTTCAAACTCTAGAATTTTCTAGTCCAACATAATAGTCACTATCCATGTGCATCTATTAATTAAATTAAATAGAATTTAAAATTATGGTCCTTAGTCAACCTAGCTACATTTGAAGTACTTTATAACTGTATGTGGCTATTGGCTACTATATTGGAGAGCATGGTCATGGAATGTCTCTGTCATCATAGGAATTTTTATTGAACAGCGTTGTTCTAGGATATGATACAATTAGCTATGGACCTTTCCACTAAATGGTCACAGAATAAGATGCTCTGGTTAATAAATGAACCCTTTTAGATAGAAAAGAACTAGACACAGGGTAATGAAGGAGGTCTGAGAAACCTGGTGGGTCCTCTTCTGCTAATCTGATAAGTTACATTCATGGACACAATTGCATTTTGGGAACTCAGAAAATCAGAAAACTAACCAGTTAGTTGCTGTCCCTTGTGAAGAATAATTTTATAAAAAATAAAACCAGGTTTCCTATCAGAGAATAGGATAATTAACTCTGCTCATAATACCAGCTCTTCTAACCTCTAAGGTAAAATCTCCCAGTTTTGCAAATGTTGTCAACAATTTTGCTTTAAACGAAACCCTGTGTAGGTAAAATAAAACACGTCTGTGGACTCAATTTGCCCTATGAGTCACTCATTCAGAGAAAGAAACTTTAGATAATAGGAAAAACCTTGTTTGATTTATGTGTTTAATAAGTTAGGTATGTTAAACCTCAAAACACAGCACTTCGTTTTGTATTCTTTTGCATTCCCTAGTGATTTCACATATAAATCTCTAGCTTCATATTAGTCCCAATAGGCAATCAAACTGTTTGCTATTTGTGTTTTCTCATGAAGGTCTAATAGGATGTGAGATAAAAAACAGACTCTTGATCCAGCTAATGTTTTCATGAATTTTAGATCTAGAAAATCCCTCAAGAGCTTCCAGTCCAGAGATGGAAAATAGCACACATGTGCTCAGCCACCATCCACCCTCACGGCAGACGCTGCTGGACACGGCACCTGAAATTCTCACCTCACAGCTGGTATTCCCTCAGATGAAGATATGGACTCTTCCCCTGGCCCTGTTTTGGAAAAACAGCATTTCCAAACTTATATTCCATGAGCTACTAGTTTTGTGGGATATCCTTGAATATCAGATAAATAGTTTCCATGGTTGTAACAGAGAATGTTTAATTGCAATCTAAATCCACGCTATCTAACTTTAGTGGCAAGGGAATCATAATTATTATTACTATTGCCTGGAAGCCAGGCTTGTGCACTATACAGCCAGGAATAAGGCAGGCAGGGCCGTCAACAGGCCCAGCACACGGTGGCAGCTCTCAGCCAGGACAGCACTGCTGCTGCCAGCACACTCCCCGTCATCCCCCCAGGAGAAGGGATGCCTGCAGCTGGTCAAGAGGGTGATTCCTCCTGCTGGGCTGGCTTCCTCTTCCAGGGACTCATCTCTCCCATCTAGGTTGTAGGCCTGCATCTGACTTCTATAGAGTCTTGGGAAAGGTACTTTTTAAAGAAAATGGTAGCACACAGATAGAATCTGACACCTGATCAAATAAGTTTAATTTAAATAGGCATCTTTGTTTAAAGACTTTTCAGAGCTTTTAAGATGCTGATATTACTTTGACTCTCCAAAGAGGGTTTTCAAAAATTGCTGTACCTTGACACACTGTTTCCCCAAACTCTTAGAACACGTGTGTTCCTCCTGAGAGCAGCTGAAGAGTGCTGTGGTAAGCCACTAACTCATTGTCATGAGCCCCTGTTAGCGGAGACAAGTCCCACCCTGCAAAACCTGAGCCTTTGGTAAACTCTGAAGGACAGTAGGAGAAGGGCTGAGGCTCCAGGTGTCCTGGACGGCTGCTGCAGGTGCATAGAGCTGATGGGACCCTGAGCAGCTTGGGCTCCCCTCTCCCCAGGAAGGCATGACCTAGATGTGTGCCCAAGGAGCAGGGGACACCTCCATCACACGTCATTCCCAGAGAGCAGTTTCTACATGCCACAGATTACTATCCTGTGTGGATCAGCACACGGGGCCCACCAAATGCATTTAATCAAGGACTTTTTAATTTAAACCTGGGTTTATCAGCATTTTCTTTTCTACTCATGACTCCCTTATTGAGAGCAAACATCAGTGTGCAGATTCCCGAAAAGAGCATTTATTAGAACTTTGCAAGACATTATCACAAGGGAATCAGATTACAGTTAAGGAACCCTCGTAAAACAAACTTTAACATTTACTGCGCTTCTGGAGAAATATATGCGTCCTCTGCCTCTGGGAGGACATAGCCATTGACCTTACATGGGTCAGGGGAGGAGAGAGTGCACCAGGCTGGTGCTACATGGTGGCTAAGGTAAAGTAAACTCAGAGAGTAAAGTCATTGCTCCTCGCCTAAAAAGATGTCCTCGGAAATGAGGGAAGACACAAGGGGGCAGGGGACAGGCGTTTAGTTGGTTTCATGCAGATGGGGCTGCAGCGCTCACAAGGAGCTGTGAGTCCAGAGTCAGGCAGAGGGGCAGGGAACCAGTGAAGGTCGTGCCTGCCGTCCTCTCTCCTCTCTACCTCTCCTTGATCTCTTGACGGTCTCCATTACTCCCACCACAGCCATGCAGAGAGGGCAGGGAGCCAGTAAGTGTGGTGCCTGCCTGTCTCTCCTTCTCTGTGGTGCCTGCCTGCCTCTCTCCTCCCTCCTCTGCCTCTGGCTCTCCCTGAACTTGAGAGTCTCCATTCCCCCCACCACAGCCAGCTCAGAAACTGGCTCTCTTCAAATGAACCCCCTGTCCCTCCACCTGTCCACCTGTCCTTGTGTTTGCTCACTCAATGAATTGTACAGTCCCTGACTTAATTGCCCAAATTTCCTCCCCCAAATAATTGGAGCATTTCTGCCTGCCTACCTTAAATGGCTTTATTTTCCCGTGAAGTCAGTAAATAGCTATAAAACAGGAGTTTTCCAATGTATTGGTCCTAAAACTTCCTAATTACTGAGACTATAATTATTGTATTGGTCCTGCACACTTCATAATTACTGAGACTTTAAAATCACTTTTGTTTCTAAGAGTTTTGGTGATCAGTGTTTAATATACTAAATATATAGGCCACTTCAGAAATTAACTAGAAATTATAAAGGAATGTTTAAAACACAAGAATAAACAAGCACATTTGGTCAGCCACTGGAGAAATGATGTCATCACAGATCGTGAAGCCTCTGGAAAACTCCGCTGCACGCCAGCGAGAGAGAGAAAGTGAAGAAGTGACTCCCACTTAGTTGAACTCTGAAAACCAGTTTTGACCTCACAGATCTCAGGAAGGTCTTCAGCACCCCCAGAGCCCCCAGACACTTGGAAAACTGTGACTTCAGAGTGCCTGCAATGGTTTTCCTGCCTCTGTCCCCCACCCCTGCCCCATCACTGCCTCCCTGCTCTTCCCAAAACACACATTTGACTGTGACACTCCGTGAGCCCTTTCCATGGCTCCTCACCATCCGCAGGATAATTTACAAACCTAAGCATGGCAAACAGCAGCGCTATAATCTGGGCCACGCCTATCTTTGTCTAGAAGACGTCTACCCACCCTTTACATTCATCTCAGAACTAGGAAATTGAGGGTTTGCACATGTATTTTGCCTTAGACAAAATAGATAAAATTTTTAAAATCGACTGGATTGTCTTACGTGCAAATATATTGAAAATTAAAAAAAAAAAAGATGGCTTTTCCAAAATGCCCATCAACTCATGAATGGATTAACAAACTGTGGCGCAGGTATACCCTGGAGTACCATTCAGCCGTAAGAAGAGATGGAAAGTTTACATCTTTTATGTTTAGTAAAGTATCTCAAGAATGGGGGAAAAAATGCCCAATGTAGTCAGTACTAATATGAAAACCAATTTATAAATAATTACATGCCACACAGACAATAAAACACATAGTCTAGCAATGAGGAGTGAGGGGGAGGGCTGGGGGTACAATTGGTGAGATCTCACCTGATGTGCACAGTGTGAGGGTGAAGGGCTCAACTACAACTCAAACTTTACCTTGGAAGTGAGAACAATGTAACGTAAATGTTTGTATGCTCATATGAAATTAAAAAAAGATGGAGGGGTGGCCCCTGTGGCTCAAAGGAGTAGGATGCTGGCCCCATATACTGGAGGCGGTGGGTTCAAACCCGGCCCAGGCCAAAAAGTGCAAGTATACATATACTTTTAAAAAAAGATGGATTTGTTTTTAAGATTTCATGTTAGTGGTAAGAAATTTGGAGATTGGATGCCAAGAGTTCATTATACACTTCAAGCCATTACTACTCTTGACATTTAGTAAGCCCTCCACATACACCCAGCCTGTGGCTGTACTCATGTGCATAGAGGCTGCCTTCTAGAATGAAAGTATATTATCTACTCCTTGCCCCCCCCCCAAAGGCCACTCAAATGTTGTATCTTTCAAGAAGCTTTCTTTTAATGTTCCTCCCTACCGTAAGTGGCTCCACCATGAGCTCCGAACTCATCTCAAAGACCACATCCCTTACAGTCTGTACGTTCCCTGAGGACGATCTTTATAACTAGGCTTTAGTACAGTCACTGGTATGGTTCCTGAAGCAAAAGCCATTTCCCATAAACTGCTAAGGGAAATCAGACATGTGTGTGTTGTCTCTTTGTCAGGGCAATCATTTTCCCCGCCACTATGTATCCCAGCCTTCAGGGTACAAATTTACCTTCCTCCAGCACGGCTCTCGCTGCACCCAAGAGTCTGCTGTTGGCAGTACGGTATTCCCAGACAGCCACAGCCAGAAGCAGCTCTCAGTGCACCTGCCCTCATGCTCACCCCCTCGTCAGAGAAGCCACTCGGCCCTCTTCATTTTGCCTCTGCAATGTTGCTCACTTTCATTTCCGTCTTTCCACCCTCTCCTGCCGTTGCTTTAACTTTACTCCCTCACCCCGCACATGACTGTTAGCACCACTTCCTCATCTTCCAAAAGAACAGACCCAGTCCCCTGACAGTGCACTTCTGAGGGCCAAACATTCACTCCTTGCCATACTCCCGGCATATTGCACAGGACTCAAAACTTGTCTTCAGAATAAAAGATGTGAACTCACACCCATCATAAACACTGTCTCCAGAAAAAAAAAAAAAAAAAAGAGTCTTTGCAGAATGACTTCTAATCATGTCCTTTACCTGATCAAAAATTCTCTGTGCCTGCCGTTAGTTACCAGATGCAGCAGGTTCTGTTGACACCTGCATGTGGGCGATCACTCAGCCTGGTTACCTCTCCTGAGGTGCTCGAGACACACCTCTCCCAGCTTGTTTCCATCTCACAGAAGAAGGACCAATGGGGATTTTTGATTGCATTCTTCCTCAAGAAAGATACTTGTGCCCAAGTTAGCAAAGGACATTACCTCCCACGAAGCAAGCCACATCCAGAAGTGGCCAAGTGCCTTTCCTACAGGCACAAATGGCAGCCCATCCAGGGGACACTCACGGGAGACTGATTGGGAGCCTAGACCCCCATCCCTGATTGACCACTTGTCGCTAGCAATGACTGTCTGGGTGTCACTTCTCTGATCTGCAGTGGGGAGATTATGCTCTTCCCCGTGATCTGTGTGAACAGTTAAGTGTTTTATAAAAGTGAGTGATTCATATTGGAGCCTGTCCTGCAGCTCTGGGGGAATTGTTCTTCTCCAGAGCTGTCAGTCACCATCCTGAAACTGGCAGCCTTCAGGGTACAAATTTACCTTCCTCCTGGGGGAGGGTCTGGGGACTCCATCTTTGACTAGCTGTCTGTTTCTTCCACTCCAATGCCTCACGCAGGACACAGGACAACCACACTGTCCCTGGTGGCCTAGACTGAAAAACAAACTACATCACTGCTCAAGGAGCCAAGAAGTGAAAATATAAGAGAGTAAATATTTTCTGAGCAGAAAATAGCATCAAGAGCCCTCACCCAGAATGTTCAGATGTGGAACCAATATCTAGGAACATCTATCTCTTACCACAGCAAATGACAAAAGCGATCAAGGTGAGACTTCAGGGTAGCCGTATGTGACACATGGGAGGGCGATTTGCTCCCACTTGTTCACCAAGGTCCTCACTGAGGGCAGAAGTCCAGGGGAGAACACGAGGAAACAGAAGAGTCCTGTGTCCTCTGGGACACTCCTAGGGTGTCTCGGAACTTTATCTTCAACTGTAAAGCCGAGAGGGGAGCTCAGATCACAGACTACGAGGCTCACAGTCCAGTGAAGCTGAGTTTCTCTGTTTGTCTGTAAATAATGGTTTCCATTTTGGAAAACATATACCATATATACTCGAGTATAAGCCAAGTTTTTTCGGCACAAAATTTGTGCCAAAAAACTCAAACTTGGCACAAATTTTGTGCTAAAAAAACTCGGCTTATACTCGAGTATATACGGTACCTAGAGTGGTGTCATGCTGCAAACAGGCAGAGCCTCTTCCCTCTATGACAACAGCATCCAGAGGTTGTCAGTGTTTTGCAGGGAACACTGCCTAAAGAGTGCTTGGTGCCTCGGAGCTCAGCATGTGCAGTGGGGGCACGGGGACGTGTGCATGAGGTTAGCATGTGCAGTGGAGGCACGAGGACATGTTTATGAGCTCAGTGTGTGCAGTGGGGGCACCGGACATATGCATGAGCTCAACATGTGCAGTGGGGGCAGGAGGACGTGTGCATGAGCTCAGTGTGTGCAGTGGGGGCACAGGGATGTGTTCATGAGCTCAGCGTGTGCAGTGGGGGCACGGGACATGTGCATGAGCTCAGCATGTGCAGTGGGGGCACGGAGACATGCGCATGAGCTCAGCATGTGCAGTGGGGGCACAGGGATGTATGCATAAGCTCAGCGTGTGCAGTGGGGGCATGGGGACGTGTGCATGAGCTCACCATGTGCAGTGGGGGCACGGGGATGTGTGCTTGAGCTCAGAGTGTGCAGTGGGGCACAGGGATGTGTGCATGAGCTCAGCTTGTGCAGCCGGGACACGGGGACCTGTGCATGAGCTCAGCGTGTGCAGCGGGGGCACGGGGACCTGTGCATGAGCTCAGCGTGTGAAGTGGGGCACAGGGATGTGTGCATGAGCTCAGCATGTGCAGTGGGGGCACAGGGATGTGTGCATGAGCTCAGCATGTGCAGTGGGGCACAGGGATGTGTGCATGAGCTCAGCGTGTGCAGTGGGGGCACAGGGATGTGTGCATGAGCTCAGCATGTGCAGTGGGGGCACCGGGATGTGTGCATGGTCTATTCCTGTAGTCTTAGCTACTTAGGAGGCTGAGGCAGGAGGATACCTTGAGCTGGTGCTGGCACTCTAGCTGGGTAACAGAGTGAGACTCTGTCAAAAAAAAAAAAAAAAAAAAAGTGCCATGGACCAGCAAAAGAAAAAACTCTGCAATTGAAAATGGAGATGCATTGCAGGTTTTGAAATAGGCTCAATACATGAGCTGGTTTGAGAGAATGTAAGATCTGAGCACAGAGCACATTGGATGGGGTTCTTTTGCCCGGGACGAATTGGGCAGAGAGCGAACCCAGAGAGCAGTTCTAGAACTTGGATTCCACCCAAGGGAAGCAGTTGGCATGAGAAAACGTGCTGGGCTCCATCCTCTAGGAAACTGGGGCCCAGTGGTAAGCATCCCAGCCTGGAGTCCAAGGCAGGAAGCTCCGTCCCTGGGGGGTGGGCGGGGGTCGGGGAGACACAGAGAAGGGAACTCAGCCAAAGTCAATCTTGAGAGAAATCTAATCTTTTTCTGGAACATGCTAATATAATAAAGGTTCCAGACACAGGAGCCTGGACTGCACTTTAAAGCTTCGATCGCTGAGGAACACATAATGAAGTGGTTTTTCTTTGCAAGTTCTTACATTTTAAAAAAGAATCAGAAATATTTTTTAAGTAGGAACGTCTGTACCCCATGATTGCATTTATGTACACAGCTATAATTTAATAATAATAAAAAAGAATAGATGTTAGTTTCTTCATTGTAGTATTTTTAAAGCATTTTGTGTTTTGTTAGGTCTTGAGTCCAATTGTTTATTCTCGTGGACAAGAAAATATGTAAAAAGATTAAAGGGATTTTCCTGCTTAGATCTTTGGACATGTAACTAAGGAAAACAGACAAAGATTCAGATTTACTCTTCTTTGGAAAATGCTGAGGACACTGAATAACTCTTTGGTGTCACATATTTTATCTCACTTTAAAAAAATTATTAATATTATTTGTTCATTCACTGAAGTTTTGAGCCCTGACTCTGTGCCCCCAAATCTGCTAGAATCTAATGGGGGTCACAAAGGAATTATAAGAATGAATCATTGCCCCTACCATTAGAACATTCTTCAACTCCATTAGTAAAGTTTATTAAGCTCCTCTTCTAGGTCACACTGTTTGAGGTCAGGGAAACAAGGTTAAGTAAGGAGTTCACTGTCTGACAGATGGGCAGATAAAGCACCAAGTGGCTGCACAGAAAGCTGATTTCTGAAACGCATCATGACAGGCAGCACCGCCAGGTAGACAAAGGCTGGTTCACACACCGTGCTGAGTGTGTGCCATCTCGGGCATACTGCCAACAATCGGTCGTCCTGAGTCTGGAACCTACAATTGATATCAATAAAATAATAACAAAAGAAATCATTGAAAGTGACTTAACTCACATGAAATGAAATAAGCAAAATAAATAGTGCATCTGTGTGTACAACGTGTGTGTGACAGTTACAATCTGATTACAAACTCAACTATGCAGAAATAAAGCTTTTAATCTTTTTTTTTTTTTTTTTTGAGCCAGAGTTTCACTCCATCACCCTCCATAGAGCACTGTGGCATCACAGCTCGCAGCAACTTGCAATTCTTGGACTTAGGCGATTCTCTTGCCTTAGCCTCCGAGTAGCTGGGACTACAGGTACCCGCCACAATGCCCGGCTATTTTTTTTGCTGTTGCAGTTTGGTCAGGGCTGGCCACCCTTGGTATATGGGGCCAGCTCCCCAGCTTTTAATATTTTTGATTATTCATTTTAATTTAAAAGTTAAGTTCCTTCTGTCTAGTGAGATGTAAACTGAAACCTAGGTAATCCTTGATGCCATAGAAGGGTGCCACAGGGGCAAGGCTAGGGAGCATTGGGGTCATTTCCTCCCACTGCAGCTGCTAGCTGGCATGGCCCCAGTTGTATGGGTCCCCATCATGTGCGTAGGGCCCTATCCAGCCTGGGGACTCTCAGTACTACATTTCAGCCATTCTTGGGCTCATGAGAAACATGTGGCTTCTCCCCACCTGCAATCAGGAAATTCTTTGAGGCTGTCCAGGTCCCATTTCAACTTCCAGGCCACTCTAGAACTTCTAAGCAGGACAGTTCTTAGTCACTCCCTACACCGGAGGAACTCTACAAGACTCGACACTTGTGCCTGGCAGACGTCACTTCCCGGAGGCTTCTTGTCTTCTGGTCCTCTGTAGCTCCTGGTCCCACACGCCTGTGTGGGCCTCCTTCCCTCCTCATACTTCCTGCAGCCTTGCTTCTTCTTCAGCTCTCTCCTTTCATCCAAGCTGGAGAAGCGTCATCTTCCTGCTGGAAGTCGGGATCTTTGCTTCTAACTTCCCCTGCTTTTTCCTGGGCTTCGGTTTTGAAAACTCAAAAGACAGAAAGGCTCCTTTTTCTCTGCTTTTGAAGATTAAAGCCTTTTCCTGAGTTAGTTAACCACAAATAAGGAGCTTGGCCTGGGTAGGATCAGGGCAGGGACTGGTGAAGAAGTAACCATTTTGTCTCACTTCACATGTGCACCTATGTACACTGCAACCTCCGGATACCAAAGGGATCCCCACCATCTAGAGTCATCACCCTGATAAAATCCTCAGAATATTTTAATCCTCAACACCTCTGCCGTGGACCTGCCTGGATTCTTGCACTCGGTGTCACTAGTTCTGATTCTCTTCTCTCCTCCACCTTGGTCCACATCCCACCTTCACCCCAGCAGACTGGTCAGATCAGTTACTCCCTTATGTCAGAGTGAGTGTATTATTTTTTTATATTTTTATTTATTTTTTATTAAATCAAATACACATAGATCATGAATATATTTATGCACATGTGGGGTACAATGTGTTGATTTTTTTTTAATAGAATCTGATGTGGTTACATCAAACCAATCAACATAGCTTTCAACTCATTTACTTGATTGTTGTGTTAAGACATTTATGTTCTACACTTGACAGATTTGACTTGTACCCTTGTCATATGCTCCATAGGTGTGGTCCTGCCATTTACCCTCCCTCTGTCAAACCTCCCCCTCCCCTCCCACTTCATTTCTCTCCTTCATCCTGAGCTATAGTTGTGTTCTATCTTTCATAAGAAAGTGTGAGTCAATATAAGTAGGTTTCATAGACGTACTGAATACATTGGATACTTTTTCCTCCATTCTTGAGACACTTTACTCAGGAGAGCATGTTCCAGATCCCTCCATGTAAACATAAAAGAGGTAAAGGCTCCATCTTTTTTAAGGCTGCATAGTATTCCATGGTATACACTACAGACATTTTTGTCTCTCTGCACTTATAAAAAGTTTGGACATTATAGTTTAGATTCTAAACCTCAGATTCTTTAACAATTGCATTTCTGTAGCACAAGCTGTTTCCATTCCTAGTCGCTACTGCATGGATCTGGGCAAATGCAGGAACTTAAGAAGGGAGGTGTGGGTCTCACTAAAATGCACTCCACAAAGTGTCTTCTCTTCTCTTCACTATTACAGAGGGCACTGCTATTATTTATAAGACCCTCTTGCTTGAGGGCAGCAGTGACAAGTTTCTGTTTAGATACTACCTAGAAAGGCCTTCTCTTCTTTCCTCTGCTTATTTTGGAGTCCTCTACTCTGCACTGTCACCTGTATGGCACACTACACGTTCTCTCGAGAGCAGCACAGAGATTTTAGATGCTGTATCTGCCGCACTGGTCCAGCTTTACTGTCTAACTATTTGATGTCCGTGTGTGTGTGTGCGTGTGTGTGTGTGTGTACACTATCAAACCATACACAGAACTCTGGGGGTAGGGAGAAGGGTATGACTCATTCTGCTCGGGAAAGTAAGATTGGAGAGGAGTATTGAACGCCTTGCATGTTAGAACTGGGTTTGAAGAAGGGATAGAACTTGAACATTCAGGGAAGATGCCTATCCTGGGGTGGCACATTATGAGGAGCACCAGGAACGGAATGTGACCAACAAGAACAAATGTGAACAAAGATGCAGGCGCATAAACTACGTGGCCGGGGAAGGACAGTGGTGGCACTTGGTGGTTAAAGGACAGGGGACTCGTATCAGAAGAGTAACCTCTACGGCCAACATTCTGCCTTGTTGATAGACTATAAAAAAGAAATTTAAAATCTTAAAAAAAACTGACAAAAATGTAGAATAGAGCACCAAACTCAGGAATGGTGAAAGCACCCCTCTCCTTTCCATTTCAAATAGTGTCCTTTGTTTATCAGAACTCTGAACCGAGGTATAAAGAGCCCTCCTTGTTAACTATAATGTTAAGTTGCTAATTGCCACCTACACCCCAGCACCAAGCCAGCTGAGAGAGCCACGGCTGCCCTTTGATGAAGAGCAGAAGCTTCTAAAAACAGAGCCCGCATCAAGGCCGAGACACCAGAAAGCAGGGCTGTCCCACACACCAGCTTCCCACCATGCTCTTCGCCAGCCAAATCACTTGGTAATGAAGGCTGAAATAACAGTGTTAGAGGAGTCTCTATGAGCTCAAGTATTTGGTGCAGACAGATGCTCTGCTGCGTTCTTTACACCCTCATCTGTGGCCCTTCAGGAGGGAAAACAAGCAAGGTGAGGAGGGCAGGGCACTCTGGACCGCCCCCCGGAATGTCCTCTCTCCTGATGCAGTGGCCCATCCCATGGGCTTCCCTCACACTGTATCCCCCCCCCCCCCAATGCAGTATCTAGTGGTTAGCAAGGGAAGCCCACCCTGAGGGCGGCCACTAGCTAGCCAGCCCTGGGGTCGACTCTCAATCTTGAATGAATGTTTGCAGACGTCTATTAGCCCTAGAAACTGGGATTGGGACTCTGAAAAAGATATCTGCAAGAAGGTCCTTTTACTCTTCAGAAGCAACCTGAGCCTCTCTTTGTTTGTAAAAAACTCCCATAGCAAGGAGGAGGCCAGCAGGCATGTTTGGCTTCCAGAGCCTCTCAGCAGGGAGGGATCGAGGAAAGTAGTTGGTTTGAGAGGCAAGGGCAGCTCAGTGGCTGAAACTGAGGGTCTGCACGGGCACCTCTCCACCCTCCAGATGGCATCAGCTGCCCCAAGTGACCATTCTTCAGCAGCGTGAACCTTCTGTTCCCACTGTGAAGTGTGTCATAAGTGTGTCATCTTTGAGTGTCCTCTTCTGTCTCTGTTTTACGAGCATGGACCTGTCTACCACGGTAAATCAACGCAGCCACGTTAAAAAACAAGATCAGTGATTCAACACTGACCTCCACTGGCTACCAGAGAAACACTTAATCCCTCTTTTTCCAGACTGGCCATTTCATACCGATTGTACACAGAGCCCTCAGCTCCTTGCGTGGAGTCACTGACATTGCACTGTAGACTGAGATGTAAAGTGATTATAAATCCACCTTCCAGGGAGTACATATATGTAGAGTCTGAAAAGCTCTGATCCAACATTGAGCTCCAGGACCACACAACTGGGAGTACCTTAGAGCTCCCTTCTCCCACCATGAACAATGACAGGATGTGGCACCATTTTGCTTACACCAAGTTAGGAAGTTCAAGGTTCAACTCATGAGAATCTGAAAACTCTAGATCATTCTCTTCCAGTGGTGTGGTTAATGACTACTCAATTACCAATTGACTTTTTACTTTTATTATTATTATTATTTTATTAAATCATAGCTATGCACATTAATGCAATCATAGGGTACAATGTGCTGGTGTTATATACAACTTGAAATACTTAAATCAAAATTGTTAACATAGCCTTCACCTCATTTCCTTAGTTAGTGTGTTAAGGCATTCATCTTCTACACTTAGTAGATTTAACATGTACTGTTGTAAAATGCACCATAGGTGTGGTCTCACCAATTACCCTCCCTATACCCATCTTCCCCCCTCCTTCTTCATCTTGGGCTGTAGTTGGGTTATAGCTTTCATACGGAAGTGTGGGTGCTTATACCTTGGTTTCATAGTAGGGCTGAGTACATTGGATACTTTTTCTTCCATTCCTGAGATACTTTGCTAAGAAGAATATGTTCCAGCTCCATCCATATAAGCACAAAAAAGTAAAGTCTCCATCTTTTTTTAAGGCTGCATAATATTCCATGGTGTACATATAACACAATTTATTAATCCATTTGTGGGTTGATGGGCACTTGGGCTTCTTCCATGACTTAGCAATTATGAATTGGGCTGCAATAAACATTCTGGTGCAAATATCTTTGTTATAAAGTGATATTTGGTCTTCTGGATATATACCTAGTAGAGGAATTAAAGGATCAAATGGCAGGTCTATTTTAAGATCCCTAAGTGATGTCCAAAAATCTTTCCAAAAGGAATGTTTTAGTTTGCATTCCCACCAGCAGTGCATAAGTGTTCCCTTTTATCCACATTCACACCAGCATCTACGATTTTGGGGTTTTGTAATGTGGGCTAATCTTACTGGAGTTAGATGATATCTCAAAGTGGTTTCGATTTGCATTTTTTTGATGATTAAGGATGATGATTATTTTTTCATATATCTGTAGGCTGTGTGCCTGTCTTCTTCAGAGAAGTTTCTCCTCAAGCCCCTTGCCTACACTGAGACGGATTCTTTTCTTGCTAATATGTTTGAGTTCTCTGTGGATTCTGGTTATTAAACCTTTGTCAGAGACATAACCTGCAAATATCTTCTCCCATTCTGAGGACAGTCTTCTTGCTTTACTTACTGTGTTCTTGGATGTGCAGAAGCTTTTTAGTTTGATCTGATACCAATCATGTATTTTAGGTGTTGCTTCAATTGCCCAGTGTGGGGGTTCTCCTCCTAAAATATTCTCCCAGGCTGATTTCTTTAAGTGTTTTCTTTACACTTTCTTCTAGTATTTTTATAGTTTCATGTCTCAAGTTTAAATCTTTAATCCAGTGAGAGTCTATCTTAGTTAATGGTGAAAGGTGTGGGTCCAGTTTCAGTCTTCTACAGGTCACCAGCCAGTTCACCCAGTACCATTTGTTAAATAGGGGGTCTTTTCCCCACTGAATGTTTTTAATTGGCTTATCAAAAATCAAATAATGGTAAGTAGCTGGGTTCATCTCTTGGTTCTCTATTCTGTTCCAGACATCTACCTCTCTGTTTATGTGCCAGTACCATGCTGTTTTGATCACTATCGATTTATAGTATAGTCTGAGATCTGGTAGCGTGATTCCTCCTGATTTGTTTTAATTTCTGAATAATGTCTTGGCTATTCGAGGTTTTTTCTGATCCCATATAAAAAGAAGTATTACTTTTTCGAGGTCTTTAAAGTATAACTGGTGCTTTATTAGGGATTGCATTAAAATTGTATATTGCTTTGGGCAGTATGGACATTTTCACAATGTTGATTCTTCCCAGCCATGAGCATGGTATGCTTTTCCATTTGTTAACATCTTCAGCTATTTCTCACTATAGAGATCTTTCACATCCTTTGGAAAACAACATTTAAAAAAAAATTTAGCTTGGAATAAGAGAGGTCTGACAATTAAGTTTGTGAACTCATCCTATAAAAAAGTGCTACATCCCTCATTGCTGACTGTCACTATGGTCAGTGCTGAAGTGCTCCCCTTGGCCAGCTGGTAACCATAGTGATGTCCAGCAGTGAGTTAAGTATCACTTTTTTCTAGGATGAGTGCACAAACTTTTTTGTATGATGACATCTTTGATGGCCACTCCAGAAAGAGTTCTAAAACTGCTCTGGAGGGTGGACTAGGTGCTGGCCTTGGTGCATAGCTTCCCAAGGGCAATACTTCAAAGGTGACTGTGGTGATATTCAGAAAGGCCCACCCCTAGCACTTTTTCTAGGATGAGTTTGAGAACTTAATTGTCTGATCTTGTAGATCAAAATTACTTCTTAAAAGCCAGTTAACTTTTGTTGGTGGGGGCGGGGGAAGGGAGTTGTGCCTGATGCCCAGTGGCAGCTCTGGTCATTATCTTCATGATCACTGCAGTGCCTTCACCACATGCATCTTTTGGATTGTGATCTGTATGACAACCTGTTTCTACAGGAGAACTGATGCGTATGGGATGGATGACACAGGTGTGAGGGATGCTATGCTCTCAGCAGTGACTGTGTGATTGTAGGCTGACACCTGAGCTAACTCAGTCAACATGTGGAGCCTTTTTTTCCTCACAAACCTAGATTTTGTGAAGTAGGAATACTTTTGCCTTGCGGTATACCTAACCCTCTCTCGATTTCAGTGTGTGGCCAGCAAAAGAGGTTTTTATCCCCATGATTTGTGCCTTCTTAGTTATTTGTGGCTAATATTTTGCTGTTTTAATATGAATGACTCTTGGGAAGTGCGTGGAGATGGTTTCCATGTGTTTCCCTCCCCAAATGTCCATATTCCTGTACTGTGTGAACCTTACAGCTGTTTGCTTGGCAGATTCTTTTTTCAATGCTTCATCCTGAAAAGATGCCAGAGGAAGAACTTTTGCCAAAGAACATCTTATAAAAGTTCTTCTTCTAACTCCAAATGAAATACATTAAAGTAAAAAGTCAGTACATAGAGGTATTTTATTCTAGTCTTCTAATCTTTTGTATATCTTCGTTATTTTTATATATTTTGCCTTTCATGGGGGAGGGGATAAAAATAGCTTTGTAATTGTGGCAGAATACAAGCTCATAATCCTAATATTGTATGACTGGTGGGTTCCTAAGGGACACAGGCCCGCCTACTTGGATGCACATCAGTTTTCACATCTGTAAATTTTATGAGTAATGAGTATCCTGACTTATTTATTTATTTATTTATTTTTTGCAGTTTTTGGCTGGGTGGGTTTGAACCTGCCACCTCTGGTATATGGGGTCAGAGCCCTACTCCTTTGAGCCACAGGTGCCACCCTGTATCTTGACTTTTTCATCTGAGTATACTTCCTCCTCTATAACGAGAGAGTCTTAGATTGTAATAGAATACAGAATATTCTGGTTAAGTAAAGCTTACTTATTCAATATTGAATATTTAGATACTTGACAGTATACAACACAATGACTCGGATTTTAATTTTATGTAGCTACTTAAACATTGTTATATGCTTTAAGTGAAGGCTCTGAAATCTAATTTGTTCAATAACTATATACTTAGAGACATTTTGTTCATATAGGACACCTGTGTCTCCTAGGCCACTCTTTCCTACACATTTCAGTGTGCATTGCTCACCGATCACATCCCAAGGCTTTGGAATGAGATGTCACATAGATGAATAAGCTGATGGAAAAGGGTGCCCCATATGTCTGTTGTGTGTCTGTGTTAATTTGTGAGGGATGCTGAGATAAGGACCCAGAAACTGGGTGGCTCAAACAACGCAAATTTATTCTCTCACAATTCGGGGCCAGAAGTCTGAGGTCAAATGTCAAGGCCTCTCTCTCCTTGGCTTGTAGATGACCTCTTCTTGCTATGACACTTCACATGGTCTTCCTTCTACTGCATCTCTGCATCCTGCCCCCACAAATAACTCTTCTGTGGGGCTCTCACACTCAGGACCCCTATCCATCTGCCCTGACCACTCCAAGACCAGGTTGCAGACAAGTAGGAGTGGCCACCGTGCCACTGGGCCCTGACCATTATCCTCACCAGCCAGTCCTCGGCCCGCCCACCTGCCCTGCCTGCTCCTTCTGCAGAGCGACAGTGAGGGCTCCCACCCGTCATTCCCTCCCTTCTCTGCCTCGGGACTGACTTGGGCTTTCCTGCCGCCCCCGCCCCCCATGTGTGGTGTGCTCCTGCTCCTGGGTCTGTGAGTAACAAACTATCTTTTCAAAGACATCGTTTCTTGATCTGATCCCTTCTCTCTGCATCAGATTTTCTATGAATACACTGTTTTAGAACACACTACCCTAGACACCGCAGCATCACCCAATAGTCCTTGAAGTAACACCACAGCAGCGTCCACTTAGCTTTGCTCTCATCTCTGAGGGGTCGTAGCCTTTGGGGAGCACCCCATGCCTCCACTTCTGCCTCCTCTGCTGATCCTTCCCAGGTTCCTCCAAGGATTTTCAGGCTCCCTGTCCTTCCCCCCACCCCCACCCCAGCCTGTGCATCTGTGGCAGTTGTAAAGCCAGTTGTGTTGTGTGGTGCCTGGCTATGTTCAGGTTTTTTCTGCTTACTGAAGGCAGGCACTGCATCTTTTAATACATGTGATGTGAGGGGCCAGCAAAGGTGCCCAGGGTGTAGGAAAGCTGTGGCACCCCTGCAGCCATTCCCCATAGATGTAGAGGCATGCACACAGATTGAGAATTAAGGGATGACAAAGGAAGAGATTTTATAGCTAAAATATCATGAGGTCAGTCTGGAGTGAAATTTTATTTTCCCAGGACCCTGTTCCCATTGGAATACATGTTGGTATTTCAAATAAACGCAAGGAGTCTTAAGTAAATAGAGAAGATTATGGTGCCAGTTAAACTCTCTCACCTGGTGTTTACTTAGGATTAGTAGTCACCCATGCAGTGTATAAAAGATCACGTACTGTATTCCTTTGAGCTTAAATAAGAAAGACCTAAGTGTGGATTTGTATGCTGCAATTTTCCCTCCAATGGAGAGAAGTGACGTTTAAATCTCCTACTTATGGCTACCCATTTAAAGGCTGAGTCCGAGGCCCACTGAACCTTAGAGAGAGGAGGTCTGTCGGGAGCTGTGGCCCAAAGCTCATTACATGGAGTCAAAGTCATCACCTGAAGTTAGTGAGAAATGCTACTGCATGTATATAGAGATAAATCTCTGACCAAACATTTAAAAAATTTAAATCAGTGAATTATTTTGCCTATAAAAATGCCAAAGATTTAGCTGCTTACTGATATCCAAATGTTTTGGTACTTGCAGGATACATTTTGACTAGATGAAAATCGAATTTAAGTGCATAGAATTTAGTCGGGTAACTGTCATTTAATTATTCTAGGTCTCTTTGGTTATGCTAATGTTTGATAAACATGGCACTAATAATTATAATTTGATTAATAAAATATATGCATATTCAAAATGAAATGTTAACGTTATGATATTTTGCAAGTGACTTTCCTAAATAGATGTTCCCTAGTGAGAATTATTATTCATTTCAGTTCTATGTCAAATTACATTATAACAGTTTCTCTACAGTTCTGATCTAGAAATGATGCTTTTTTAAAAAAATAGAAAGTGTTCTAAGAAGTTTTGATTTCTCTTCTTTTTCCTTTTCAGTTTTTTCTCTTTTTCCTTTATCCCACTCTTTCCTCTGCTCTCATTTCTTGCCCACATCCCCTTGCCCCTTGTTCCTGTCCTTCTCAGAAGACCTGAGCCAGAAGGTTAATCAGTAGTGTCCCACGCACCCAGCCAAACATACACTAGTGTTTTGAAAAGCTGAATTGGGATCTACACCCATAAGAGAACAAGATAGTCAACATTTGATTCTTATCAGTAGTAGTCCCCTAGTGTTAGGGTTTCCAAATTTAGCAAATTAAAATAAGGAATTCCCAATTCCATCAAAATTTATTTTTATTTTATTTATTTATTTATTTAATCATAGCTGTGTACATTAATGCAGTCATGGGGTACAATGTGCTGGTTTTATATACAATTTGAAATGTTTAACATAGACTTCACCACATTTTTTTAGTTATTGTGTACACTTAATAAGTTTCACATATACCCTTGGAAGATGCACTGTAGGTGTGATTCCACCAATTACCCTCCCTCCACCCATCCTTCCCCTTTCCCTCACCTCCCTTTCCCATTTCCCCATATTCTTGAGCTATAATTGGGTTATAGCTTTCATATGAAAGCTATAAATTAGTTTAGTAGTAGGGCTGAGTACATTGGATACTTTTTCTTCCATTCTTGAAATACTTTGCTAAGAAGAATATATTTCAGCTCCATTCATGTAAACATGAAAGTGGTAAAGTCTCCATCTTTCTTTAAGGCTGCATAATATTCCATGGTGTACATATACCACAATTTATTAATCCATTCATGGGTCTATGGGCACTTGGGCTTCTTCCATAATTTAGCAATTATGAATTGGGCTGCAATAAACATTCTGGTAGAAATATCTTTGTTATAATGTGATTTTTGGTCTTCTGGGTATATACCTAGTAGAGGAATTGTAGGAACGAATAGCAGGTCTAATTTTAGATCTCTAAGTGTTCTCCAAACATCTTTCCAAAAGGAATGTATTAGTTTGCATTCCCACCAGCAGTGTAGAAGTGTTCCCTTTTCTCCACATCCACGCCAACATCTCTGTTCTTGGGATTTTGTGATGTGGGCTAATCTTACTTGAGTTAGATGATATCTCAAAGTAGTTTTGATTTGCATTTCTCTGATAATTAAGGATGATGGGCATTTTTTCATGTGTCTGTAGGCCATGTGTCTGTCTTCTTCAGAGAAGTTTCTTTTCAAGTCCCTTGCCCAGCCTGAGATGGGATCACTTGTTCTTTTCTTACTAATGCATTTGAGTTCTCTGTGGATTCTGGTTATTAAACCTTTGTCAGAGACATAACCTGCAAATATCTTCTCCCATTCTGAGGGCCGTCTTCTTGCTTTACTTACTGTGTTCTTGGCTGTGCAGAAGCTTTTTAGTTTGATCAGGTCCCAGTAGTGTATTTTTGATGCTGCTTCAGTCACCCAGGAGGTCCTTCTCATAAAATATTTGCTCAGGCCGATTTCTTCAAGAGTTTTCCCTGCACTTTCTTCTTGTATTTTTATGGTTTCATGTCTTAAGTTTAAATCTTTTTTTTTTTTTTTTTTTTTTTTTTTGAATTTATTTATTTTTTTATTGTGGAGAAGGGGCAGGGAAAGAAGGCGGGGGAAGAGGTGAGTGACAGGGTCGGGCCAGTGGCATGGTACCACATTGGCTGTATCTAGGTAG
>CAUYPK010011696.1:0-20636 GCA_963574355.1 Loris lydekkerianus | reverse complement strand
GGGCTGTCTGCTTGCTTTACTCACTATGTTCTTGGCTGTGCAGAAGCTTTTTAGTTTGATCAGGTCCCAATAGTGTATTTTTGATACTGCTTCAATTGCCTGGGGAGTCCTGCTCATAAAATATTCACCCAGGCCGATTCCTTCAAGAATTTTCCCTGCACTTTCTTCAAGTATTTTTATAGTTTCATGTCTTAAGTTTAAGTCTTTTGTCCAGTGAGAGTCTATCTTAATTAATGGTGAAAGGTGTGCGTCCAGTTTCAATCTTCTACAGGTTTACCCAGCACCATTTGTTAAATAGGGAATCTTTTCCCCACTGAATGTTTTTAATTGGCTTGTCAAAGATCAAATAATGGTTAGTAGCTGGATTCATCTCTTGGTTCTCTATTCTCTTCCAGACATCTACTTCTCTGTTTTTGATAGGAGTTGCATTAAATTTATATATTGCTTTGGGTAGTATGGAATCAACATTTTAACAATGTTGATTCTTCCCAGCCATGAGCATGGTATGTTTTTCCATTGTTAACATCTTCAGTTATTTCTTTTCTTAAAGTTTCATAGTTCTGTTTGTAGAGATCTTACACGTTCTTTGTTAGGTATACTCAAAAATATTTCATCTTCTTTGGCACTACTGTGAAAGGAATAGAGTCCTTGACTGTTTTTTTGGCTTGGTTATTGTTGGTATATATAAAGGCTACAGATTTATGAGTGTTGATTTTGTAGCCTAAGACATTGCTGTATTCCATGATCACTTCTAAAAGTTTTGTAGTAGAATCCCTAGTGTTTTCCAGATATACGATCATGTCATCTGCGAAGAGTGAAAGTTTGATCTCTTCTGACCGTCTGCGGATACCCTTGATCGCCTTTTCTTCCCTAATTGCAATGGCTAAAACTTCCATTACAATGTTAAAGAGCAAGGAGACAATGGGCAACCTTGCCTGGTTCCTGATCTAAGTGGAAATGATTTCAATTTAACTCCATTCAATATGATATTGGCTGTAGGTTTGCTGTAGATGGCCTCTATGAATTTAAGAAATGTCTCTTCTATGCCAGTTTTCTTAAGTGTTCTGATCAAGAAGCGATGCTGGATATTATCAAAAGCTTTTTCTGCATCAGTTGAGAGAATCATATAATCTTTATTTTTTACTTTGTTTATGTGCTGAATTACATTTATGGATTTACATGTATTGAATCAGCCTTGAGACCCTGGGATAAATCCCACTTGGTTGTGGTGTATAATTTTTTTGATGTGTTGTTGGATTCTGTTTGTTAGTTAGGATCTTGTTGAGTATTTTTGCATCAATATTCATTAATGATATTGGTCTATAATTTTCTTTTCTTGTTGGGTCTTTCCCTGGTTTGGGGATCAAGGTGATGTTTGCTTTGTAGAATGTGTTGGGTAATATTCCTTCTTTTTCTATATTTTGGAAAACGTTTAGTAGTATACATACTAGTTCTTCTTTAAAGGTTTGGTAGAATTCTGATGTGAAGTCATGTGGACCTGGGCTTTTCTTTTTAGGGAGATTTTGTATAGTTGATGCTATTTCAGAACTTGACATACTCCTGTTCATCATTTCCACTTCATTCTGACTAAGTCTTGGTAGGTGGCGTAGTTCCAGGTATTGGTCGTTTTCTTTTAGATTTTCATATTTGTGAGAGTAGAGTTTCCTGTAGTATTTGTTAAGGATTTGTTGAATTTCTGAGGGGTCTGTTGTTATTTCATGTCTACCATTTCTGATTGATGAAATTAGAGATTTTACTCTTTTTTTCCGGGTTAGGTTGGCCAAGGTTTATCTTTTTTATTGATCTTTTAAAAAAACCAACTTTTGGATTTATTGATCTGTTGTATAATTCTTTTGTTTTCAATTTCATTTAGTTCTGCTCTAATTTTGGTTATTTCTTTTCTTCTGCTGAGTTTGGGGTTGGAGTGTTCTTCCTTCTCCCGTTGCTTGAGATGTCCCGTTAAGTTATTAACTTCCTCTCTTTCTGTTTTCTTGAGGAAGTCTTGCAGTGCTATAAATTTCCCTCTTAGGACTGCCTTTGCATTATCTCAGAGGTTCTGGTAATTCGTGTCTATTGTTGTTTTGTTCCAAAAATTTCGTGATTCCTTCTTAATCTCGTCTATGATCTATGTATCCTTCAGCATAAGGTTGTTTAGCTTCCATGTTTTTGTATGGGTATGCGGGTTCCTGTTTTTATTTAGTTCAACTTTTATTCCATGATGGTCTGACATATTTTGACTATACCTTTTCTATGTTTAGATACACAAATACCATTGTGTTACAATTGACTGTAGTATTCAGTACAGAAACCTGCTGTACAGGTTTGTAGCACAGAAGTAACAGGCTATAGGATACAGCCAAGATGTAGAGTAGGTGACACCATCTAGATTTGATGAAATGAGCACCACACTTTAACATTTATGCAACAACAAAAAGGCCTAATGATACATTTCTCAGACTGTTTCCTTGTTGCACAAATGACTATACTTAACACTGCTGACCTACACACAAAAAAGACTAAGATAGTAAACATTATGCTATACATATGTAATAATTAAGAAAAATTTAAAAAAGAAAGAAAAGTGAGAAAAGGAAAAAAAGTCATCTCCCTACTTTCATCTGGAGATAATTACTGTTAAAAAATAAATATCAGCATGTAGATCCTTCCAGATTGATTCTATGTAAATTATACCTGGGGCTCTTTATGCTTTTTCCACATAATCGGATCACACGATACATATGCTCTGGTAGCCTGTTTATTTCCCCTTCTATAGTAAGTCAGAAACTTTTTTCCAGGGGCATCAATACACATTCACATCAGTCTTAAAGGCAGCATCATAGTCCTCATTAATCCCGATGCAGGGGGTGCACTGTGGTTCCTAATGATAAACATCATCATAATCAACGCCCTTAGGCTTGGTGCTTTCATCCATCAGATTATTGGGGCAAATTTCCAAATGGGAATCGCTCTGTGGAAGATTTTCAGTATTTGTGAGTCTTTTGTTTCTGTTGTCAAATTGCCCTTCCAAAAAAGTTGTTCCACATCGTAGTCTTTCCAACAGTTGTCCTTCTGTGTGGGTCTTTACCCTTCTGTGTTTTATCCCAGCTTTACCATGAATCATCGTGCGATTGTGGGCAAAGAGCCCTCAGTTGTCGCAGTTAAACATAGGGCCAGCATGGTGCCTATTCCTTAGGCTGAGTAAGGAATGAATGAAGTATTTCCTGCACACAACAGGCACTCAGTTGCCTTCACTGCTGTCAGCACCATGCTCCTTCTCTTCCTCATGAGCCACAGAGCCCTGAGAGAGAGCAGCACAGCACATACATCTGGCTCACACCAGCATCTGGGGAACAAAAGTGAGCAAACTGGGCCATTGCAGCAAGCAATGTGTGAGAGTTTGGAGGAAGGTCTTGGAGAATTAGGAGAAAAGCTTGTTTCTCAGGTCTGAGGAAAATGGGGACAAAGAGCACATTCTAAGGACAAACGGACACCTCTGCGTTTCCCTTATCTGTTTCCAGATTTGTAAGCCTCATGATTCTGTTTTTTAAATACTTGATCATTCGGAGCAAAAGGTGTCTGGCTGGGCAGGCTGGCAGACATCCATCCCCTAGTGAGCCAGAGGACTCATTATTCCCTACTCCCTCATGGGGCCAGCCAGCCTGTGTCCCTGCAGTAGTGAAATGTTTCTGATCAATCTGAAATAAGAAACAGGCCCAGGCTGGCACTCATGAGCAGCCCTTTTCCTCTGACAGCAAAAGACAGGATCTGAGCAGCCCTGCAGTGCAGGCCGCCTGGGAAAGGCAGCTGGTGGGGTTCGCCAGCAGCCAGCCCGCTGTGCCCCGGGCTTTCACCAGCCGCTCTAAGGATTACACTGCAGGTGAAGCTGCTGTATGTGGTCCCAGGCTCTTGGCGCAGCATCCCGGCACCCTCTCAGGGAAGCCATCCTTTCAATTATCTCTCTCCTTTTGAAAAGCATTTGATTTCATGGAGTTACTTTTCATCCAGAAACCATCCTGGAGTTATTGACTCTGACACACAGACTTGGCAATGGCAATCAGAACAGGACTTATCTCTGCTCGTTAAATGGGGTTTTATTGTTCTACAGAGGCCCAGAGACTTCCAAAGGTTAGAGGATGAAGAACTTGAGAGGTCAGTACTTTCCATAAGTCCCTCATTTGACAAATGGGCATATAGAGGTCCAGAGAGAAGGAGGCTTAGCCAAGGACAAGGACAATAAGCAGCTTGGATTGTGACACCACGTCTCCCTCCCCTGTTCCTTCTTATTATTTTGGTTCTGTCTACATATCCGACGTAACGCTGAGTACTTTCCTGCATTCTATGCATTGACGCTGCCAACCATCCAGAGCTAGTTTCTCTTTGTAGTCCCCTTTTACAGATGAGGAATATGAGGCTCAGAGAAGCCAAATTACTTGCCCAAGGTCTCACCATTAAGTTGTGAAATCATTTCCTTCCTTTCTCTTCAGGCTGTACGCAATGATTTTCAACTGGTGTGCTACAGCACAGCATCGTTAATTAAATTATTTTTGAAAGAGGTTCAAAGCAGCAACTATCTTCTTTTCTTTACTCTTTTTTTGATCAACATAATTTAAGTTGAAGTTTAACCGTAGAAGTTTAATGATAGGTTCAAGCGTGCTGTGAGATAAACAAGGTTGAAAAACACTGCTCTATGGCCCAGTGCCAGGGGAAGGTTCCTGTTCTCCTGGAGAATCCTGATGAAGCATGGGCAGCCCTCCCCACGGACACAGCACTGCTGAGCTCAGAGCCACACCGTGGGCACCACGCAGCCACACACTGCAGCCTCCTCGCAGCGCACGCACTTGTTGAAGGTCTCATGGGAACCCACAGAGCAGGGATTAGAGCATGGATGGAGATCAGTGGTTCAGGGATCAAATCAAATCCCAATGGGGCTACTCAAATCCCAGGAGCAATGTCTTGGTGCAAGTTTTACAATCTCTGCAAGTTCCTTCTTCATCCCCAAAATGAGAATAAGAATAGAATTAGCTCATAAACTCATGAGATGATTGTATTTATTCATATATATATATATGTATATATTAATTGTTCAAATTTTTATTTTAATGCACAGCATGAGAAATTAACTTTGTAATTAGCTGAATTGTATGGAAAGTGACACAGCAAATAAATTAGACCCATGTTTAAAAAGAAGTTCAGCTAAATATCCAAACTTAAGGATATAATATATTTTATAATATATTTATATGAATTTATATTATAAATGTATATTTATAAGTAAATGAATATATAAATGAAAAGGTGAGGTAGACCACATGAGAAAATTTTAAAAAGGTGATCTGTATAAAATAACATGCCGGTTTCTGAAAATTAGGAAGTATTCCACAAATGGTGGTATCTTACCATTGTTGTCAGCACTGTCATCATCATTATCATCATTATCATCAGGAAAGACTGCTTGGAGATGGGCCTTTGATACCCGGTTAGGAAATGAGAGCAGGTCTCCAGCTGGTGGGGTGCAGGATGGCACCTCTGCAACACTGGTGGACAATCCTGGTGGCAGACTCTTGCAGCAATAGAGCAGAACTCAGATTGTTAAGATCCTATGGTATAGTCTACATTTCACCAGGAAAATGACCCAAAGATGAAGAATAAATAGAGCAAGGAAACGGATGTTTCCAACATTTTCCTTATTACCTGTTTCTACCACTGAAAGGAAAGCTCTACAAAGGAAGGAAACTTGTCTTATATACCTCTTGGTCCTTTTCAGCTAGAACAATTTCTGAGTCATTATATTTACTTAATAATGTTTTTCTGATTAAGTGAATGAACGCATGAGTGAGTGAAAGAATGAACCAGGCCGGAGGCGAGTAAGGGTCAACTAGAGATGGAAACAGCATACTTCCCAAGAATAGCCTAAGCTTCACATCTACAAACCTGAACAGCCAAATAATAATAATACTTAGTGAATGGTAATCATTGAAATTTGTTGCAAGTTATGCCTATGCACTGCTGGTATATTAGGTGCTTACTTGTGAAATTAATTATCTCACAATACTGAACAGTGAGGCAGGCATTTTTATTATTCTCATTTTACAGAGGGGGGAAATGATGTTTGGAGAAGTTAAGCTGTGCCCCTGAATCATACAGCCAGGATATAGCAGACCCTGGGCCCATCTGATGGCAGGGCCTTGTGCTTTAAGTATGACCCGCCCCACATGCTACCTTCTTGACTGAGGATCAAATAAAATTCTAAACTCAGCCTTGCTTTTTTCAGGGCAGAAGGAGATACCTTGGAAACGATAGACTGTGTAGTAATGGTGTCCTTGGCCAAATTGAGAGTCAAAGTTAACCTTCTGGTCCTCTAACATCTGTAGTGCTGACAGCCACAGCCAGCCTGGCAGGCACGGACACCACTGCCTTGTCTCCATTCCCTGCACCAGCTCACCTAGCAAAATATATCCATTCAGTGCCCCATTTCCTCTAGTCTCCTCCCTGCCCTAGTTCTTGTGAGCAACTAGTTGGAGTCAAGACATCAAAAGTGTTTGTTCAGACAACTCTTCCAATCTCTGCTGCTCATTGTGAGGAGGAATAGGAGACCTGAGACTGGGGGCTCGCAGCTACCTACTCTCATTTTGAACCCCAGAGCTCAGCTTCTGACCAATCTCAGTTTACCTGTTTAGCTCCTGCACTAGATTCGAACAAGAGTTTTATGAAGCAAATAAACAAGTGGATAAATAAGCTCTAAAACTATTGGCTTTTTTTAATCCTCAATTGAGTCATTTAAAACATTTGTGTATGTGTGTGTCTGCTCTGTGCTTGGCACTGTTCTTGAGATCAGGAATTTAAAGACAGGCAAAGTCCCTGCTGTTGTGGTGGTTACATTTCAGTGGACATGAGGCAGGAATTATGCTAACAAATGGATATGGAAATAAATGAGAACAAGAAAAATTAGTGTTAAACAGAGAGTTAAAATCTGGCAATTTGTCTCGCATGGTATGGCTGAATGATGGCCTCCAAAAGAATACATCCAAGTTCATATCCAATATCTGGAACCTGTAAATATTACCAGATATGGTATCAAGATGTAAGTCAGTTAAGAATCTTAAAAAAAAAAAAAAAAAAAGAGAGTATTCTGGATTGTCCAGGTGGGCCCTAAGCGTGATCACATGTATCCTTTTAAGAGAAGAGCAGATCTGGGACTGATGTTAGTAAGATGGCAGATGTTTCCTGGTGTCTATCCTCTCCCCAAAAGGAGACAAAAGCGTGAATAAACCATTTAATTTCAGCTGCAGTGACTGAGGAAGTTAAAACCCTGTGGAGTAGAGTCTAAAGTGGCACCTAGGGAGGAGACGGAAGCCCCCTGTCTCTGCCACACTGTCTCCCTTGCCAGGATCAGCTTGGAGACAGCTTGGAACATCTTCTTACAGGGAAAAAATAAGCTGGAGGTCACAGTGATACTCACAGCCACTGTAGATGCCAGCTGTCCTTGCTTCAATAGAGTTCATCAGCCATCACAGGCCCTGAATTCAGTGTGAAGAGCTGTATGGAGCTCACACAACTGCACTGTGTTAGCATAGGAGCCTGTGCTGTGTGTCTCTCCACCTGCAAGAACTAAGCTGCTACATCACAGCTCATCTTGGAATAAGACCTACTGCTAGAGAGCACTGTCCACCCCAGAGGCCAGGAGGCACTGCCATTCTCCAGCCACAAACACATACATATGCCCATATACACACTTGTGAGCATCCCCTCACATGCACATGTATGCACATGTGAGCACCCCCCCACATACATGTGTCTATATGTGCATTTGTGTATGTGGGGTGGTGTGTTTACATGCTAGACTCTGAGATAGCAACACTAAAGATCCAGGAGAGAGATACTGCAGGCAGAAAGAGTAGCCAGTGCAAAGACCTTGAGGCAGCAACAAGTTAAGCTTCTCTAAGACACAGAAGAAGAGTATTGTGGTCAAAGTATGATGTGTAAGGGACAGATTTATAGGAGGTGAAGTTAAAGGTATAGGAAATAAACAACTTATAAAGTTTCAAAAATCCAGGGCAAGGAATTCATATTTTATTATATTATTTATAAACATAAAGAGTACCACTGTAGGTTTCATAAATGCAGTCAGGGTGTTCACTTTACATTTGTAGAAGACCACTATGGCTTTTACATGTATGTATGGAGAGTAGAATGAGAGGGACCAGAGATCTATTAGGGTCCTGGTGGAAGATATTCCTAATTTTAACTAAAGTAGTGGTTGAAGAAGTAAGGATAATACAGCAGATACATGTGGAGTAGGTTCTGGAATAAAGTCAGTGAGAATTTTTCTGAATTAGATGTGGTGGTGAGTGTAAATGAGAGATTTGGTTTGAACCTCTGCAGAGTATGTTGGGAAGGAAAACTAGGAGGCCTTCCCTTAGTCACATTAATTTGATGCCTATGGTCTTCTAAATCTGGGCTTAAGGGGTAAATCAGGATTTGGAGATATAGGATGTGTGGACTATTGACATACAGAAATTTAAATTTGGTACTGGTGAGGTCATGGAGAGGGATTAGATAGAGAGGTAAAGGTAGGCCAAAATAGGACCCTGGGATAACAACACTGAGAAATCAGAAGGAGGAAGAGAAGGAAGAGCAGGAAGGGGAGGGAGGGGAGGAGAAGGAAGCAAGGGAGTCTGAGACAGAGCAGCAAGACAGTGAGAACAAGGACAGTGTAATATCTCAGACACCAAGGGAAGGAAGGAAGCCTAACAGAGGGAGTCATCAACCATTTCAAAATAAGTTTTTCTTGCCAGGTAACTCATTCTCATTTTCACTGGGGAATTTCACTGGGGCCTTAGTTCCAGGCCAATAGGTTTCTTTTCAACTCCCATCTTATGTAATTGGTAATGGCTCCCTAGAGTACTCTGATGGAAAAGATTCCAATGCCTTGCCTGGGCTTGGCAGAAAAGTGCTATGATCAGTTGGTGGTACCTGTGGGAAAAGTTGGACAAGAGTTGTGTATTTTATGACCCTGTCTAATGCAAAGGAAAGACATGAGTTATGGTCATTTCAGGGATTTTTATAAGTTACTGGGAGCTGAAACAAACTTTGGCTACTGCAATCCATTTATTCACACTTGATAAAGCCAAATCTATCCACACATAAGGTCTACCCTGAAGTGGATATATGACTAGATGCAGGACTGTGTCTAGAAGGGGTAGACACAGGGAGACAGAGATAAGAAATGGGGGCTATTGCTGGGCGCAGTGGCTTGTGCCTATAATCCTAGCACTCTGGGAGGCTGAGCCAGGAGGATTGCTTGAGCTCAAGAGTTCAAGACTAGCCTAAACAAGAGTGAGACTTCATCTCTGCTAAAAATTGAAAAATTGGCTGGGCATTGTAATGGTGCCTTGTAGCCCCAGCTACTTGGAAGGCTGAGGCAGGAGGATTGCTTGAATCCAGGAGTTTGAGGTTGCTGTGAGCTAGGCTGAGGCCATGGGACTCAAGCTTAGGTGAGAGAGCAAGAGTCTATCTCAAACACACAAACAAAATAAAAACAGGGGCTATATTTTAAATATCAATAAGGCATCAAGGGTTTTGACATCTGACATGTAGATTCAGCTCTTATTTCCTCCACTTACCCACACTCAGCATGTGGGTAAGTCTTGGTCTCACTCCTGCACATGCTGCGTGATGTCACTGGAACTGCAGGCCTATAGCAACATGTAAGGCTAAGACTAAGTCTCCTGGGAACCCTAAAGCAAAGTCTGCTTCTTGAGGGTCCAGGTGACACCTTTAACTTAGGTTTGCTATGACATAGTGAGAGGTCACTTAGAGGCAAAACTTCTAAGGCTGTTTTACCTTCTTCTGGAGTATCTTACACATTATAGGTTACCAATATTATCAAGTAAATTTGGATCAAAATGACTTGATGTTGTGCTATTGAGACATGCTTTTATAATCAGATTTTGTTAGGTGACAACTCTCTATTAAAGATGAAACAAGGAATAACAACAAAAAGTATATTATTACAAGTTTTCCATGCTCCCAGCTTTTAAGGAGAATACCACATTGACGCTGCCTAGCTGTGGATCTTGATTGGACAGATCCAGGTAATGGGTACGAAGGCCGATGGAAGAAGTTAAGAGAAGGGAAAATGGATCTGCACAAGTTAAGCACGGAGATCAGTCTGCTTGGGGAAAAACTGTAGGAAGCTGGAGGAAGAGAAGGAGAAAGTAAGAGATGTGGTCAGGATGGGCTGAACTGCTGGAAGACAGGAAAGTTATCATGAAGAAAGGTATTTTGGGAAAAGGGAGGGATATCAGTGAAGCTCTTTAAGCAGTTTTCCATTCTGTGTAGTGTAAATTCTCCTTGCTGCTTCCAGAAGAGGCATTCAGTAAAATATGTGCATTGTTTTCAGGACATTTTAGAGTCAAATTTGCATGCATGTAAAACAACTCTGTGCTGAGAATGGCCGCAAGGTGGCCATTACACTGGTGTTACACTGGCACAAAGTGCCTTCCAACTCATCTTTTAATTTGACCTCATGTTATATATCTGTGATAAAAACTCATTAGGTTTTAAATTGTTTCTTATCCAAAAAGAGAGAGAATGAGTCTTGACTTGTGTCACTGAATTAATAATTAGCAGAACTGTAAGTAAAACCCAAGTCTCTTGACTCTCAGGCCAATGAGATTTATCTTCCCTCCTTTCAGCCATCCCATTCATTCCTCTCTTCTCCTTTCCGGCCTCCACCACTCCTTCCCTCCTCCCCCCCCCCCCCCCCCTCAGTGTATTGCTGTTAGTAATAAACCACAAGCATGAGACATTCCCTACCCTGCCTTCAGGCTTTTAGTTGAAAAGTTTTTAGTCCCAAAGCATCCAGAGCGGTGTCTGCTAGAAAGGCGAAGGCCTGTGTGTGGTGCTCAGAAGTGGGAAGAAGACCTCAGAGGACTGACATTTTCAGTTTTCAGAGGCAAGCCTCATGAATTGCAGCCCTTATGGTGGTGTTTGCATCTTGGCTCTTTGCCTCCTGCAGGCAAAGGATTCAGACCACATGGGGATTTGATAACTCGCCTGGGCCAAGCAGGGCTTTCATAACCAGGAGACATGTGGCCATCTGACAGGCTTCTGTACGCAGTTTCCCTTTGGATCACCCTCTCGGACCTGAGACAGTGGCCAACCCCGTCCCCAGGGCCACATTCCTGCTTGCTTCCTCCTTCCTTGGACTGCTGAAAGAGCTCATTTGTGTGTAGTTCCGCTAAGAAAAATCCTGTTGCTTTCCAAGTGGGTGCTTTGTTTGTTTCTGTTACAAAACATCTGAAAAATCAGCATTTCCCACTCAGCATGGAGCCAAAATTGACTGCTGTCTCTATATAATAAAGCAGCGTGTTTCACTGCTCTCTTCTAATTGGAAGACGGAAAATCTCAACAGACAGAAAGAACGTGTTTATTGATCCAGCTCCATCCCAGGAACTGGACGGCACCACAGGGAATGAGCAGAGAGAGAGGAGAGAGAGAGCGGGAGGCTTTAAATACTTTGCAAATGCTCCTTAGCAGTATTAATGAGCGCTGGAGTGTGAGGTGCGTTAAGACCTCACGCGACGAGTAAATGAAGGCAGAGCGCTGTTTTGTAATGAACTGAAAAGTGGAAATACTCATTTCCTGAGTTGCCTGTCTTCTCTTGCTGATCTGGAAATATACTGATTCCCAAAATACAGAGATAATAAAAGCTCTTATGAATGCAGGAACAAGCCTTGCATGCTTGCAGGGGGAAACAGAAATTCTTCAAGGCAGTCTCTAAGGAAGTAGTAGAGGGATGGAATCTAGGGTGGCGCGCCTGCGCAGGCGCCGAGAGGAGGCTGGCGCCTGGCCCTTGGCATGAGCCTCAATGTCCCCTACTTTTCTCTGCCCTCTCCTGTTCCCCATTCTCCTCAGCTCACCAGCCCACTGCAGCAAAGTAAGCCTGCAGGGCCTGTGTGTGGCCTCCTGTTCATTTCCCAGCCCAGAAGGAGCGTGCAGAGACTCGGGGAAGCGCTGCTAATGAACAGGCGGAGCCCAGCCATCCGCAGAACCTGCTGCTGTCCCGTCTGGCAACCTGTGGAAAGCAGAGGGCATACCTGCTTGGATTCTGGCCCTGGGGGGCTGCAGTTTGCAGCGCCTTCTAGAGCTACCGTTTTAATCGCTGTGCCTGAAGCATCAAATTGTCATTCTGGCAGAGAAAAACCCCAGTGTGTTGGGTGGGAGCCACAGCTAGGCCATTGCCACAAGATTCGATCCTTGCTCTCACCCAGAAAATAGGCAACCTTGAATGACCCTGAACTTCAGAGCCACTGTCAAGGGGCTTCTTTCCCTTTCTAAAACCATCCCTGATACCTGAAAGTGGGGGAACAACCAAAAATCCAAGGAAATCTGAAAGAGAGAACATGTAAAACTAGCCCGAGGCATGAAAGGGTGTGATTCTGGGGACCCAGGTTCCAATCCCAACTGAGCTGCTTGCTACCTGCACTGTGGACAAGTTCACTGAACCTTGCTAATCTTGGATCTTCAGCACTGAAATGGGGGTAGGAAGGATTCATGACATGGAAGGGAAGCTTCACTCTGACAATCCATAAAAAGCCTTTGAGCACAGAAGCTGATGTAGACCCCATGTTGAAATCTGTTCCTTCCATCTACCTCTCATGTCAATTTCTGATCACTGGGCACTTACAAGACATGCTATAAATGTTTGAGGAATTCAAAGACAGGTAGATTATTTACACAAATCAATGGATGTATAACTTAAGAACCCCGAGAAGTCAGGCTAACTGTTGTAATGGATTAAGCACTGAACTAAGAGTTGGAAGATTTAGTTTTGAGTTCTCATCCTGTGATTTAGCTGAAGGAACTACAGAAGTTTGATTGTCAAAATATTTATTCAGCTTTACTTTTTAAAATATTTTTTCCATGGTGTTTTTCATGATAGCAAAAATGTACATAATGAAATTTTCCATTTTCTCCTTTTTAAGTGTGTAATTCAGTGGCATTAGGTAGTTCACAATGTTGTACAACCATCACTACTTTCTAATCAACCCACATAGAGTCTCTGTGTCTATTAATCAATACCTCCCCATTTCCCCCCTCCCATCTGTCCTTGGTAACCTCTACTTTATTTTCTATCTCTATGAATTTACTGGTTCTTGCTATTTCATATAGGCAGAATCACATAATATCTGTCTTTTTGTGCCTGGGGTATTTTACATAGGATAATGTTTTCAAGGTTTATCCATGTTGTAGGATGTGTTTCAGAATGTTATTCCTTTTTATGGCTGAATAATATTCCATTGTCTTCATATGCCACGTTTTGTTTATCCACTCATCCATTGTGATGAACACTAGGGCTGTTTCCACCTCTTGGCTATTAGGAATAATGCTGCAATGAACATTGATTGGTGTACAAATAGCCGTTTGAGTCTCTGCTTTTAAGTATTTTGAGTAGATACCTAGGACTAAAATTACTAGGTCATGTGGTAATTCTTTGTTTGGCTTTTTAAAGAACCACCAAATTCTTTTCTCAGTGACTGCACAGTTTTACATTCTCACCAGCAATGTGCAGGAGTTTCAATCTCATTTCTTATAGTCTGTCTTTTTTTTTTTTTTTTTTCCAGCTATCCTGATAGGTGTGAAATGGCATTTGATCATGATTTTTATTTACATTTCCCTCATGACTAATGATGTTGAACTATCTCTATCAGCCATTTAGACAGGCAGTCCCTAGATTAGGAGTGAGATAGGCTGTGTAGGTTTGTTCTTAAGTTGAATTTGTATGTAAATTAGAAGAGGTACATTTACCTATTACCTGTAATAGCCTCTGTTTATGAGTGTGACTCATATGTCAGTGGGATGTTTGTAACTTGGCATCTCCCTCGATTTCTTCTTTGGGAAAATATTGAAATCTGTTTCTCATTTTTTAATTAGAATATGATTTTATTATTGAGTTGTAGGAGTTCTTTATATATTCTGGAAATCCTTACCAGATATCTGACTTGGAAATATTTTCTCCTGTTGTATAGGTTGTCTTGTCACTTTAGTTTTATGATTTTAATTTAAAAAGTTACAAACACAAACACACATACATAAATATAACTTAAAATAATGAGTGTAGGGGAAATTCGGGGATCATAATCAGCCTTGTAACTATTTATCTGCAGTCTCCAATATAATGTCTGCCCCTCAGCGTTAGAGGGCAGGAAAGTCTCAGTACAGGAAGTGCAGGCCTTAATGGAATGCCACCTCTGTCCCCAGCTTGCTCCCAGGGACCTGCTTTCTCCCCTGGGGACAGCAGGAGAGGGAGGAATGCACTGACCCCATGGGGTAGATTTATAACACAGCTGAAATCCAAATAACCAGACAGCAGTGGGGATCTCCTGACCCAAAAGACAGCTTGTATTTGGACAGGGCTTGACGCTCATGTTCATGCAAGTCTCTGAACCCCAGGGCACCATTTCCTATGATTTCTATAATCCCTGGGCTGACTCCCACGCAGGAATTCTCTTCTCTTTACTCTGGTAGGAGCCGCGGACCCCTCTGGGGTCTTCCTGAGGGATAACAAGAAAACACAGAAGTCAGTAGGGGAGCAAGAGGACGCTGGAGCAGTTCTGTCCCTGTCAGTTACTCTCATCCCACTCTTAACTCTTTCCTATCTAGGGAGGAAATGGGCAGAACTGAGAGGACAAAAACACATAAAGAATAAAATCAAAAATCCCATGCTGTCAGCTTTGAGGAGAAGCGGCCTCACTGGCAAAGCAGAGAGCACAGCACTTCTGGATACGGTCAGTTCAGAGGGCAAGAGACATGGGGAGCTGAGGCTTCCCTGTCCCCGCTAACAGCCTTTGCCAAAGGATAGGGCCAGGTCTCCTGCTCTAACACACAGCAGAGGAAAAGGCCAGAACTCAGCACCTTGAGAGTCCAGGCAGCAGCTCAGTGGTACGAAGAAAAAGACCAGCCCTTCTCACCATGGTACTTCCTAGCACCAGGCTGAGGGCAACATGACCATCCAAAGTCCAAGAGGCACAATCAAGAACCTCTCTACAAAGGGCTAAAAAGGAGGCTTGGCTTAGCGCCAGACCCTGGGTTGGCACTCTAAGGGGACTGCCCTTGACCAGAGGAAGCTTGCTGCCAGAGGGGCAGAGCCCACTTGCAGTAAAAAGTACTATTTGGTATCTGCAGAAGCAAAAGAGAAAATTTAAGCACTGGCCTGAGAGCACATTTAGTGTTCTACTACTACAACAAATACATACGTATATAAATAAGTGGAGAAGGATGAGATGGGATGGAAGGGAGCCATTGGCTCCCCGCCCCCTGGCTGATGGGACATCAGTGTCTTTGCCCAAATGTGATGCCAGGGGCTGTGTGTGTGTTAGGCTCTGAGTGCCAGGCGACAGCAGAGGTAGCATGCTCTATTTTTTTGGTTCATGTTTTACCCCTGTGCCTTGCCAAATGCCCATGAAGAGAGCTCTCCCTTAGCCCATAAACTACCAAGACTAATAGAATATCTTTGGCATATGTGGCTGGCAGCATTCACTGCCATCTCAAGCAACATGCTCTAAGGAGGAACTCAGTTCCCTTGTTATACAAGTGAAATGTTGGCAGGCCACAGAGGGAAAAAACGATGTGGGGAAAATATATGTTTTTTGGGGAAAAAAAATCCCTAATTGAGCCATATTGGTTTATTTGTCTCTGGAAGATTCTTTCTGTTCTAATTTGGTTTCCAACTGGCAGGCATTTGAAATAATGCTCTTCCTATCAGAAAAATATGGATAATAAAACTGCTTCATGGACTAAGGGAAACCTGCTTGAGGATCAGGGAGAGAAATGGTCACGTGGCTCATGCCTGATATTCCCTCCTCTGGCCTGGGCACCAGAGTGAGAGGAGTGCAGGGTGTATAAAGATCTCTGAACTCACTAGCTCTCCAGGCCTGTGTCAGCAGCCTGTCTTTCCAGCCCTGGCAAAGGTGTGGCTCCCTTAGTAAAGTCAGTGTATCCTCTTCCGTATGCAAAGCAGCAGGTTCCTAAGCTGGTGTCTGGGACTTAGCCATTAGGTAGCTTAGGACTATGGCTAGTGGTCCAGACTTCAGAGACAAACTTCTCTGGGCCTTGATTTTTTTGTGTAGCTCAGTAGTTAGTAGTGAAGACTCAGAGCTAGAGTATATGAGTTTGAATCCTTTGCTTACTGGGTGTGTGTCCAAAAACAAAATCGACTTCCTCACTTTTGTTGACATGTTTCTCATCAATAAAGGGGGGAATATAATTGTTCCTACCTTGTGGGGCACTCAGAAGCCAAGGATGAGCTAATACAGGGAAAGTGCTGGGACTGGCACCAGCTGCCTACCTCCCTCCCAGCCTGGCCTTGTCCTCTGTGAACTGTCTCCCTACAGTCTGTCCACTCCCACCCTCCCTCCTGTTGTACAGTAGGCTGAATTTCTGCTGCCTCTTCTCTCTGGCTGTAACACTCCTCCCAATCCTCAGCTCACATTTGCTTTCAGCTCTTGATTCCCATGCTACCTTCAGGGAGGTTTTCTAGGCCCCTCACACAGGACCAGGAAGCCCCAAGTACTGTGCATTCCCACTTAATACCTTTCACTGCTGCCTTAATTTGTTATTGAGATAACCCAGATGTGAGAATGTGAACTTGCTTTATTACCTTTATACCCTGAGCATTTAGTAAGTTGCATGTATTAGGCATTTGTCGACTGAACAAGGGAACAAAAAAAAAAAATGGAGAAAAGCACAATTCTTTTGAGCTGGCCATCATTCTATAGGCCATCTACTTTCCCACCTAAGAACAAGAATTATATTAGCATGGGGCCAAGCTGGATCTTGTAGAAACCTCTGGTTTTCTACAAAGATAAGTATTAACAATGGTGGTGCTTTAGCACCAGGAATAAGGCACTGGAAGACACTCTGAGACACAGAAGGATGTGCAAGTGTTTGTGGACCCACATGTGACAAAAGGTGCTTGAGGGTTTGAGGCGGCACTTGGGAGGAATAACTAAGGATGTGGGCTCGTCAGTCAGACTACCTGGGCTGGAATCAGCTCCAGCCTCACTGGCTGTCTAATCTTGGGCAAGATCTTTACCTTGATGCCCTCGCTTATAAAAATCCTTCATAGGGTTATTGTGACTATAAAATAATATTATGTATACATAGGTATTCCTGACACATACTAAGTCCTCCATAAATGCTAGCAATTATTTTTTTTTAATTCAGATATTTCAGATACTGCAAGTCTTAGTAATTTCTAGGGACCACAAAAAACAATCTTACTTTTCTGAATTCTGATCTCCTTTTATTTGTCAGCTTTCGAACTCTAAGTGGAAATGTAAAACAGGGCAGTTTAAATTTATACGTGCTCAAGATATCTTGACTGATGTGAATCCAAGCGTTTATGATTGCTCAAAGTATGTTTACATTGGCCACTGGAAAAAAAATGTAAACTGCCTGCAGTGCATTTGAAAGAACAGACGTTGGTGTCACAGCCACATAGAGTGTGTGCATAAAAATGTAGCCTGGTACGTGTGCATGGCAGCTCGAATGCATTGTCGAAATGCAGACATATGTCTTTATATAGCACATGTCCCTCCAGGGTTGCACCGCTAAGCCCATATAAATCATGATCTGCCTGGACATTTGACTAAAGACTAAATGTTTCAAATGATGGAGGACTATGAAAAGATACTGTTTTTTTTCTGCCAACAGCAACAGTTCTTCAGTCTATTATCAGCAAAATTATTTTCCGTTGCCCCTTGATCACTCTCTGTTTTCTACAGAAAACAATTATTCTCCATTTCCTCTTCATCATCATCTCTGTTTTCTATAGAATACATCCTCATTTACCCAATTTTCTAATGATCAGTATGCAGCCCAAAGAGAAGGAGCTCTGCCAGCCTCTGCCCTCCCAGGAACCTTGCCAGTGCTTGCTTGTTTGTGAGTGGAGACTGCAGGGTAGCCAGTGGTATTCTCACTGACTAATTGCACCCCAGAACTGCCTAAGCCAAAAGACTGTCTGGATGGTGCCTAGGAAGACGAATGATCATTAGAGTTGTGAGCATTCCATATTGGCCTGCCAATGGTGGTGCATGATAAGCAAACTTTTTGATTAATTGCTCCATAAGCCACATTTATCTATAGATTCAATGCTGTGGCTTGGGAAGACCTTCTGATGAAAAAATTACTCAGCTTTTCCAAACTCATTTATTCTGGAAGTATGTATTCAGTGCCAAGTATGTCTAGGGACTGTTCTAGACTCTGATTATCCAATGATGGCCTAGGTGAGCCAGATCTCTGTTCCCTAGGGGCTTATAGTCTAATGGGGACTAATAAATAACTGAAATAAAAAAGTCCCAAAATAATTTCAAGTGTGGTGTATGCTAAGCTTTAAGAGAAACTGGATGGTACGTGGAGAATGATTAAGGCTGGTAGTAACTACATTGGGGGATGAGACCCACGTGGCAGGAAGGAGCCTGTAAAAGAAAGAGGATTCTGAGCAGGAGAAGAATAAGTTCAAAGGCCCTGAAGACAAAAATACGCTTGGCCCTGTGAGAGATAACAGGAGACTGTCACAGTGGCTGATGTGTAGTGAGCAAGGGCCCCATCATGCTGGTCCTTGTCAGCTTTGTTAAAGAGTCTGGACCTAAGTTATTGTGTTAAGACTGTAAATGTCTTAACAATGTGTAAACACAAGAAAATGCCAGGAAGGCTATGTTAACCAGTGTGATGGAAATGTGTCAAACTGTCTATAAAACCAGTGTATGGTGCTCCATGATCTCATTAATGTACACAGCTATGATTTAATAAAATAAATAAATAAATAAATAAATAAAAGTTAACAACAACAAAAAAAAAGGGTCTGAACCTGATCCTGAGAGTAGGAAAGCACTGTGAGTTTTCAGTAGGGGAGCAACATGGGTGAAATTTTTAACAAACCACTCTGGGGGCTGTGATATCCTGACAATGGAGACTTCCATCCTGGCCCATTTCTTCACCATTTATCCTCTTCTAAAGAATGACATAAAAATGCACTATTTTTCCTCCTATTTTATAATAATTTTATTTGGTGTCCTAACACTATATAGGCATTGTGCTTATACTTTCAAAGCTGCTGGGCTTTTCTGGCCTAGCTTTTAGAAACATATTTGACTTTCTTTATCATTTGAAAGACCCCCTAGGGCCTTATAATTACAATGGGAATTTGAGTTTTGTGCAAAACATCAAGTATAGAAAACTGCTATAAGCACAGAAAGAAAGGTCTACCTCAAATAGATGACACCTGCAAAGGGATTTCTCAGCCCGCTCATTCCAATGGCTCGTAGTAGAAAAGAAACAAATGTTAAATCACAATAGGACAGGTCCTGATTTTCCCCTTACCTCTGGAGCCTGGGAGAATTAACTAGAAAGCAAATGCATTGAACTCCCCCTATAAGAATAGTTTCTTATTGATGAGTGTTTCTAGAGATGACCTTTGGATAATGGAGCCAGATGTTTAGTCACCAGAGGGCTGGAAGGTCTGAGATCCAGGGGCTTTGCCCAACAGGTGCATCTCTGTGCCTGGCATTTAGCAGGTGTTCCATAAACATCTGTGCTGAATGGATTTCAACTCAGCACCTACTGTATTAAGTACTTTGGCAGGAAATGGAGGCAATAATTTCAGTAGCCAGAAAGTAGACTACATATCACTTCTGCTCATAGGACCAAAGATCCTTGGGAAATTGATGAAGAATCTAGGAGAACAGTCAAAGAAAACAAGAAGGAGAAGAGTCCAGAGTCAGCATCCAACGCTGAAATTTGGGCTCATGACCATGGAGAACGTATGAGGGATCACAGGGTCCAACATGTGACTGCCAGTAGGTAATGGACAGCAAATACAATAGAAGAGGGGCTCATTGGAGATGACATGCTAGATCCTGAGGGTCAGGGATACAAATAGATTGTCACATAAAAGGCAAGGGCTGGAATGAAGGGAAAATCCAAGAGTCAGATGTCCAAATCTTGCAAGGGTGAGAAAGAATGACCAGAAGTTAAGTAGATGGCAGTGACAAAGTGGGTGTGAAATGGGGAAGGGTACTATAACTCAGTAGCACAAGTCTCAAAGGATCACAGTATTCTGAAGCTCCTATTATGTTGAACTGTTTGCTAGTCTTTTGTTGACTAGACTATAATCTCCATGAGATTAAGGACAGTGTCACACCCATTGTCATTTCCCTCATGCCTGAAAGGTGTCAGGCATTCAATATGTATTTTCTGTAATAAAAAACGTGCCCTGTCCTGGTATTCCCATCCAGAACACTCCTTCCTCACTGTTTATATCCTCTGAGTCAAACCTAGTGGTTAGTGTTCCCATTGCCATATTCTCATGTGCTTACCTCTCTAAACAGTGCTTTTCTCAGCATCTATGATTGTTTGTTTATTTTTACCTCATCTACATAGCAAGGCCCTAAGGAGCTGGGATATAGTCCCAGTCATCTCTGCAGCCCTTGTATGTCCCGACCCGCGGGACAACAACAGGGAGCCGAAGAGATCACCTAGAGAAATGAGATCGGACAAGGGGCGCGAGAAATGGAGGCAGGACAACAGTCTGATCGAGCCTCAAATTTTATTGGTACAGCAGCGGCTTATAA
>CAUYPK010011695.1:0-43393 GCA_963574355.1 Loris lydekkerianus | reverse complement strand
CTCAGTCAGGTGTTTTTTGTTACCTTGTTGGAGTGATGGGATGATAATCTCAGTGGGATTTCTGGCATCTTTTGTTTTCAGTAATCTTCTGCAAATCAGGTTTATATTCAGTTGTAGCCACTCGGAGCAGTTCCTTTACATGAGTGTCAGTCAGAATGGACCGGTGCTTTGATTTCACGTGTTTCCCCACTGGGGGTGGGACTACGCGCTCAGAGATCTCTCCTCAGAGGTCCCTCCTCAGAAGCAGCATAACAAAATCCAAACTTGGCAAAGCGCCACAGTATACAAAATAATGATAAGAGGCAAAGAGCCGCATTCATTTTGGCCGGGAGCAGCATGCGGCTCGAGAGCCACGTGTTCGCCACCCCTGGTCTAAAGACTAAGTCCATTAACTTAGCATCTTATGGGGGAAAAAGGGTAAGGAAGGGTTTTAGCCTAACATTTAGTTTATATCTGATACGTCCCACTGGGGGACAAAATCACCTGTGTAAACCCACTAGATTTCTCAGTGATGCTAGTGTCTTTCAGAGAATGAAGCCTTCACCCTGTGTCACTGCTGACTAGTTTCCCAAGTGAGTTCTGGCACAAGTGGTGTTCTATTGTCACAAATAGCTGATACAGGCACCATGTCACTTGAGACATGGCACCATGTCATTGCTCACAGTTTTACTCTAGATAACCATATACTGTGTTGGGTGTGATTTTGTTCTTAAGAATGATTTTGTTTTAACCCAGGGGACAGGCAGCTACTATTGACCCCTGGAGAGAGCTCTTATCATGTAGGATTATGTCTTGGTTTCCTTATCATTGTAATTCTGCAAAATTATGAGTTTTGCAGAAAAAGGTATTATTTTCCTCTTAAGAAATAATGTAAAAAGCCTCAGGAAAGATGTTCAAAATTTAAAAATGTTTAATTTATGGCTCAGTGGTTAATCTTATTTTTTTTATTATTTGCTTATTTGTCCCTTTTTTAACATTTCATTTGTAAGAAACTAAAAAAAATCAGAATTTAAAAGTGAAGTTTGAGGAAAATGGAGGAAATTCACTACATCCTTAAATATTTGTGTTCCTTTCCTTTGACTAAATTAGTTATATATAATTGATTCTAGAATTTAAAACAAATGCAGAGGGGAAATTGTTTTCCTGGAGATCAGCTAACATGTGATCGTGCTGTGCTTCATGGGGAAGGAAGTGTCCCTGGCCCTCACCCTCTCAGAGCTCCCTTCTTGAACCAAGACTTTAAAACATTCAACTGGAAAGACAATGGAATTTTTTTTTTTCTTTATGGGATAATATATAAGTGTTTAAATACATTTCAATTTGTGATGTTTAAAATAATACATGTGCTTTACAGAAAACTTAAAAAATAAAGAACAGATATGGAACAACATTTATTCATAATCTATCAACAGAATCATAATTACCATTAACATTTGCTTATTTTCACTTATTTATATTGTTTTGTAAGGTTCATCCTATATGTTCAATTGTCTAACATGCTTTTTTTTCAGTTACAGTTATAGCATTAGATTTTCCTATGTTATTAGAAATTCTTTCATATAATTTTTGAAAAGAACATTCTCTCATACAGTATATTTATTTAGAACATTGCCATATGTGTGCATATTCAGTAATTTGCTATAAATAATTTTTAGTGAGAAAACATATGTATAATTATTGTTTTAAATTTGGTTTATTTAGTAAGATTGGTTTTTATAAATTTAAAGTTAGTGAATGTTAATGTCTTCTTGAGGTTTTTGATACATATAATTAAGTTATTTAAAACATACTGATAATTGTTTTTTGTTTTTCTTGAGACAGAGTGTTACTATATCACCCTCCGTAGAGTACTGAGGCATCAGCTTACAGCAACCTCAAACTCTTGGGCTTAAGAGATTCTCTTGTCTCAGCTTCCCTGCGTTTCCATCCCAGATCTGTTCTGTGATGGTTGCCACCTGAGTAGATGCCTGGCCTCCTCTGGTTGCCCAGGGAGACAAGAGGTGTGGCTTCAGAATATCCGGGAGTGAGCTCTATTGTTGCTAAAAGACAGCTACTGGCTGCGCCTCAGGGCACCGCCTCTCCGGTGTGGTTCCCTCTTAGCCAACCGTCCTCTCCTCACTCCAGTGCCTCAGAGTCACCAGCTGCAGTTTAGGCCCTGTCCACACCCCTCAAGAAATCACCCAAGAATCTGGACTCCTAGGGGACAGGCCTCCAGACCTCAGAGTGAGAGTGGAGGGGAGTGCTGGGAGCTCAGAGTTTCAGGTAGAGAGTATATAGTTTTATACAGTTTTATGTGTGGCAGGAGAAGGCTGTGGCACCCTAGTAGGGGAGGTAGGTACAGTTTTTAGAGGGTCTCTCCCATGGAGTGTAGTGGGAGGACCTTTGAACTCTGCTTGTTTGTTTGTGGGGCATTCTGAGCTGTTCTCATGGGGGAGGGGACTCCCATCAGCTTGGTGATGGACTTTGTACCTTTTGTTTGCGAGGAGTCGCAGCTCGCCTCAGCGGGGTTGATGTACATTCTTCAACCTTCTCTCTTGGTGCAACTCTAATCCACCAGGTTACTTGCTAAATTTCTGTCCTTTAACTCTCCTTCTGGATGGGAGCCTCTGTGGAAAGCTGGCTTTAGTCAGCCATCTTGTGTCCGCCCTAGATTTTATTTTGAGTTTATATATTATGGATGAAATCAGTGGAGGATAAATATGATTTTATTTTCTTTCTTCTTCTAGGCAGAGAGAATGGGAACTGATTTTCACAATCCAGTCAATGTGCTTTGCTAATAGTTCCTACTTTACAATTTTATTTTTAACTCACTCTTCAGCATCCTTTCTTTGCATTGCTTCAGAAGCCAGCAACCCCTTTGAGGGGCGCCTGGCTCTGTTGGTACCTGCACGTCTCCAGCTTGAACATTCTAGCCCCATGCAGGTATTGAAACCTCCACTGTTGTTTTCTGCCTCCAGCTGTGGCTTCTTCCTAAATTACACAGAGACTCTTAGTGATTTGGCAAATGCCACCAGGGAAAGACATGAAAATTCTCAACTCACCCTATAATGTTTCTTCCTTCTCTGGAGTTTGCATCCCTTTGGTCTTTGCTTATTCTGAAGCTCTCTGACATCTGACTTTCTGTCATGATTCATTTAAGCCTTCTATTCATCCTGAGCTAGAGGTCCCACCTGTTTAATATGGAATTTACATGCATTGGGAAGGTGTTTAGGTCCAAATATGACTATCTTGAATGTTTACATTCTTTCTCTCTTTCTTCCCCTCATCTGCCCCCAGCAATCTATCTACCTACCTATCTCTCTCTCTCTCTCTTATGCTCAATTTTCTGAAAGATATAAAATGGGGGAATCCCTTCACCAAATACATGTTTTTTGTTCTAGAACATACTGACTTTGATAATATTGTCTAATTTTTTGATCTTATAAAATAAAAAGGAGAATCTTGGTGGGATGCTAAGGAACCTTAATTTACATTAAAAAATTTTAGAGCTTAGTGCCCGATGACATTTGCAGCTCTCAACTTCCCCTTGGACCCACCCTGGTTCCTTTAGCTTCCAGGAGCTCTAGAAAAATGTAGCTAAGTGGTTGCATTCAACATACTTCCCTGAGAAGACCTTAAATGTCTCACTTCTAATTTTATTTAATTTCTATCACTGATGGAATTGAAACAAAAAGTCTCACTTCAATTTTTTTTTTTAATTTCTATCACTGACGATTTTCTCTTTCTCTCTCTCTCTCTCTCCCTCTTTCTCTTTTCTTGCTGGAGTCTCACTCTGTTGCCCTGGGTAGAGTGCTATGGCATCATCATAGCTCATAGCAATCTCAAACTATTGGACTCAGGTGATCCTCTTGCTTCAGCCTGCTGAGTAGCTGGGACTACAGGCACCTGCCATGATGCCCGGCTAGCTTTTTCTTTTTTAGTAGAGATAGGGTTTCACTCTTGCTCATCTTAGTCTCGAACTCCTGAGCTCAAGTGATCTTCCCACCTCAGTTTCCCAAAGTACCAAGATTATAAGTGTGAGCCACCATGCCTGGCCTAGAAATAGGTACTTTCAAACACTAACCTTGAAACTTACTAGTGTCTCTTTTGACAATACTGGCAGACTGCTCTCTCACTAGGAAAACAGAAAATAACAATGTGTAGCTCATTAACTGAAGATTAAACAAGATAGGTAAGTATCAAGTTCAGGGTCTAGACCTGGCAGGCACATAGTAAATGCCTGTAATTTCACTGTGCCAGTCCCACATGGACAGAAGCAGAAGAGGAAGAAGTAGAAGGTAGGAAGGTAGATGTCTGAATGGTAGAGATTCTGCAAGGTCTTCTGTGAGTTTCTCACACTGAGCACCTTCCATTTTGCTCAGCATTTTCAGTAAAGAAAGGGAGGAGGAGAAGTGGACAACTCAGACAACGCTGACTTCATGACCTGCTGAAAAGGGTTTGGGCCATGGCCTGTGCCTGAGTGATTTACAAATTGGATAGGAACCCAACTCCTGAGTGATTTAAGGGAGCCCAGACTGAAAGTAATAAAGAAAAGGTAGAGGAGTTCCAGAAAATTCTTTCCTTTTTATTTGTAGTCTGTGAACATATGGTCAGAGGCATTCTGCTCACTTGGCTAAGTCACAGTACCAATGCAGCAGAGATCCCTGAATGAATTATTTAGCTTCTAGCAGAAAAATCTCTTTTTAACAGGAGACATACTGAAAGTGGAAAGGCTAATTTCCACAAACTGGGCAACACAGTAGTGGGTGTGTTGAGCTCAAGGCAAAACTGATGTCAACAACAGCAATCAAGGGGAAATCTGGATTTTCAAGTGGAGATGGCAAAGTTTATGTACTTCTCTTTTGCTGATTTAGGTGATTTTTGTTTTCCATAATTATGAATAGCCCCACTGTGCTGACTCCAGGTAGGTTTGGAAGTGAACTGAACTGTTGGTCACCCAGTTGGCATGAGAGAGTCAGAGAATTAATTGGTGTGGAGAAGACCCTCCTCCCACTCAGGCCTCTGAGGTCTCATGAAGTCACCAGGAAGCCCTAGAGAGGGAGATGAGGAGCTCAGGGCGTGGGTACAAGGCCAGGTGCTAAGGGCTGGGCCTGCAGGTGATCTGAGAGGCCAGGAGCAGCTGCTTCCCTGAGCCCCACAGCAACTGGACCCACATGTGCAAGGGCTGTGCAAACATTGGCTGAGGGCCTTTACAGAAGGGTGAGGAAGTGTTGCCTGTTTCCAGAATATGGTTCACTCAGTTTTCACATTGATGGGGAGGGTTTCAAAGACAAGGTCTGAAGTAGGGCTCTGTGCTGCCTCCCCTGCAGCACAGCCAGCCCTGTGTCCCATTCAGAACTGCACTTGTTCACATGTTTTTATGAAATAAAATTGGATGGAGTTTCTTTGAAATTCACATAGTTGTATCTATAAATGTCACAGAATTACTTTCATTTCAAATCAGGGTATGTGTATCAGAACTTAAAAGTTCTTGAAGCAAAAATGCCCCAGCAGAGAAGTCAACTATTTCTTTCTGAGGGTGGTCCCAGGAAATAAAAGGGGGAAATCATGTCATATTTGAGAAAATTGTTCTGAGGAAACATACTAAAGTTATTGCAAAGTCAAATCACTTGTATCTGGATTAAACTTTTTATATCAGTTGGCAGGTAGAACAACTTGAGAACAGAAAACAACATATAATTCTGTACTTTAAAAATAGTTTAACAAAACAATGTAAGATTTAAAATACATAATAAAATAATTTTAAATAGATTTATTGTCAAGTGTAAAATGCTGTCTTTTAACTAGCTAAGAATATTTTGCATTTCCTTAACTTTATGACATTTTCTTTAACTAAAGGACAAATATTTTATTAAATACTTAGTGATATATTAGCTACTACCTGATAACAATTTTTCCCTTAGGAAAAAGAATTATCAGTTATCATCATGTACGTGAAAGCTGTGGGATATTAAAATCTAAGACTGTGCTATAAACTGAATGTCTGTGCTGTCCCCAAATTCTTCTGTAACAACCTAACCTCCCATTGGTGTGAAGGAGACCCTCTAGTAGTAGGAGGTGAGGCCTTTGGGAGGTAATTAAGTCATAAGGGTGGAGCCTCCATGAATGGAATTAGTGCCCTTACAAAGGAGACACTAGAGAGTTCCCTCCTCCTTTCAGCCACATAAGGACACAGAGAAATGATTGCCACAAAAGTAAAAAAAAAAAAAATGGAGATGATGGCTGTCTGCAAACCAGGAATTTGGTCCTCATCAGAGTAAGAATCTGTTGGCACCCTGATCTTGGACTTCCAGCCTCCAGGACTGTGAGAAATAAATTTATTTTCTTCATAAGCCACCTAGTCCATGGCATTTTGTTATAGCAGCCCAACGGACTGTGAGGACATACTACTGGGTCTGAATCGACTGTTTAACCACTTCCTGATATTGAACAAATTATTTAAATTCAATCACCCTCAGTTACTTTGTAAGTGAATAAAGATAATATTCTTAATCCATAGAGTTGCCGCAAGGATTTGACAGGTAATTAATATAGTTTCTGGCACAGAGTTAACTCTAGTCCTTGCTTTCTCTCTGGATTTAATTTATTTATTTTACATATTTAAAAAGCCAGTGGCCTAACAGAAAGGCAAGAGTGAAAATAATTCTCCTATAAAGCAGGACATGGCAAGAGACATAAACAATTTGCAATGGGGGGGTGTCTGATGGATGATGAAACATTCCTATCTGAGGAAGAGGAGGAATCCAATACTGGGAAAGGTCCAAGGTCCCATGCTGATCAGGAGTGGGGCTGTGTCTGTCAAGGCCCCTGTACCATAGCCTGGGCAATACAGCAAGACCCCACCTCTGTAAAAAAGAAAAAAACAACAACTGGCATTTTAAATGGACTCAGAAGGATGGGTAGGAGCTGAACACCTGGAAAATCAGCTCACCAGGGAGGGTTTACTAGGTGTCTGCGCCATGTGCCCCTGGTGAGAGGATCGCACTGGCTCGTGGTGATAACGATAACTAAGGCTGAAGCCTTGCCCGGGGCAAACATGAAGTCTGGGCGATAGAGGGCGCTATTTAAATGGACGTTACTACACGAGGCATTTGCATTATCCAGAATAACTTCCATTCTTTTGTCACTGTGGATAAATTATCTAGCTGCTATTGACTGGTATCATAATAATTACGTGTCATTAGCACATGCACACCAGCCCTGTTGGCAGACAGCACAGCAGCGCCGTCCACCCTGGCCTGTGCCTTCTTTGCCACAATTGCTTTATTCTCTTCAGTTACAGACTCCCTTCCTTTGCCTCCCTCTCATAAGAATACACTGGGCCCACCTGAATAATCCTTCTTTTTTTTTTTTTTTCCTTTGGTTATTCACATGTTGCAAAGATTAGAGCATGGATATCTTTTAGGATTCATTATTCAGTCCCCAGTGAGACTGAGCCACATGACAATATAATTGTGCACATTTATTAATTAATGTGAATGTATTGGGGTTCTTCCTCTGCTGGCCCCTTCCCTGCTTCCCCATACTGCTTCTTGAGATCGTCTTCTAAAGAAACCACTTTTCCTAAATCCTGGTCTTGGAGTTTGCTTTTAGGACAAACAAGAATAATGTAATACCACAAAGTGACTTGAAAATGCCTTTCTCAGTAATTGGTGAATCAAATATAAAAAAAACCAACTTAATAAGGGTAAAGAATGTTTGAATGATTCAATAAACTAGATTTTGTGGATTTGTATAATAACAGCTTACATTACCCAACATCTAATGTATTCTAGTCATGTAGCAGATACGCTAGAGCAGGTGCAGAGAGGTTAAAGTAACCTGTCCAAGATCAGAGAGCTGGTAAATGTGGGCGTTAGGATTTAAGAGTCTGTGTCTTAATCATTTTGCTATATTGCTTCTGGAAAATCACAATCTTTGCACCAACAATTACTGTATGAACAATTTCACAATACAAGGGACATTTACAAAGACCAATTACTTACTAGGTCAAAATGAAGACTCAGTAAATGCCAAGAATCAATACTAAAAGATCGTGTTCTGAATCCATGTTCAAAAAGGATTACGGAAGCGATTTACAAACAGCCCCACCAGCTTCCACATTTTTGGACATGCACACAAATAAAATCACAATTCTCATTCATTTTTGGAAAAAAAGAAGATGCCACATGTGCAATTATCAAATGCTCGTGACTGAACAATGATGAAAACTGTCCATGTAAACATAACAAGATGAAGTTAAGTTAGCATGTGCTTAGAAATTTTAAATGTTTATAACAGAACAGGAATCAGCCATGGAGGAGTCTTTATTTCATTTTATATAAATAGGATGAGAACTAAAAACAGAATGAAGAATTAGCAACACAGGTGTACTTTTGAGGGTGGGTAAGACATTGATGCTGGAATAAAACCTCCTGCCACTTGTAAGAAGGTACGTAATGAAAGGGGAGGGAAGAACGTTACCTTCTTATTTTATAGTTATTATTGTTACTAATCAGGAGCATTGAGAGGAAGAAGAACATCCTGTGTTTCATGGACGTTAAGGAGGAACTTAAGAGCTAGATAATAGGTCAAGTTACTAAACCAGTAGAATTAGATACCTGGTGATTTTCCCCAAGAGTGTGGATTCCTGCTGTGGAGAGCTGGCATGGCCATGGCGGGTGGGGCTTTGCTTCTGGACAAAAGGCCAGACAGGCCGAGGCCCCTCAGACTTGCTGACGGCTTCCTCATGTGTCTATTTTCCTGATGCAGGTGGGTACCACTGATGCTTCCAGAACAAATCAGACAAAAAGCTGCAGGACTTTGGAAACAGAGAGTATTTTCTTGTATATTTCCAATTGAGGGTTGGGACGCTGGTAGAAGAACAGGGCATTAGAATTGATTTTCATATTTTTAATACAGCTACAGCTAATGGCTCATGGATTTTTGTAACATTAGTCTCAGTTTGAGGTGTTGGCTTTGTGCCAGAATTTCAAAGGACTTTGTTTGTTTTTTTGAGTCAGACTGAGAAGTCTCTCTGTAAGCTATTTTAGTTTACGTGTGGCACTTATGAAATCTTGACAGACAAGAATTTTAGGTAATCGTAATAGAAGTTTTGTAGCTTTAGACAACTTTCAGTAGCCTGCTTGGTTACTGATGACAGAAACATTAGTGAAAGGGTCTATGCTTCCCGTGGAAGATTTCCTCTTTTCTGGTACATCAGACCCTATATCTACTTAAAAGAGTGTATTTACACAGAAGTTAATTAAAGTGTGATTACTTCAATTTTTTTCCCACTCAGCATCATTTGGGTAATGCCCCCATTTTTTCATATTTTTGAGTTTGGAGTTGGATGTCTTTTTTGCACACAAATTACAGGGAAAAAGTAGAAATTGAGATTTTATTTTCTGAGTCAAGGTCTAGGATCTCGGAATATTGGCTTTAGGTTTGGGAAAATTTTAAAGAATATTTTTATAAGGAAATATACATATCTAATCTAAAGGTTTAAAAACTGAAAATAAGGGGTGAAGAGAAAATGACCAAAATGGTATGAAGAACACTGGTTAAGATACTGAAAAACCAATACTGAAAAACCAGCCAGCCAAACAAACAAACCTCTAAATTGAAAATAAAATGGAAGAAAAAGCCACAACTAACATATTGAATGCTGTAAAACTGAAAGCTTTTCCACTTAGAACTGGAACCCAGGCAGAGATTTCTGCTATTGCCACTATTCAATATTGTGCTGAAAGTTCTAGCCAATACAATCAGGCAAGAGAAGGAAACAAAGGGCATCCAAGTGTGAACAACGGAGGTTAAACTCTTGCTTTTTTCTGATGATATGATCTTATGCTTAGAAAACCCAGAGACTAAACCACAAAGCTCCAGGAAATAATCAGGAAATACAGTAATGTCTAAGGATATATTAATAAAACCAGTGTCCACAAGTCAGTAGCCTTTGTGTTCGTCAGTAACGGCCAAGTTGAGAAGCAAATCAAGGACACAATTTCCTTCACAGTAGGTTCAAAGAAAATGAAATGAAATACTTAGGAGTATACCTAACAAAGGAGGTGAAGGATCTTTACAAAGAGAATTATGAAACCCTAAGAAAAGAAATAGCAGAAGACACTAACAAATGGAAAAACACTCCATGCTCTGGCTGAGAAGAATCAACATTGTTAAAAAGTCTGTTCTGCCCAAAGCAATCTACAGATTCAGTGCAAATGTCTTACCATAACAAATAAGTAAGCAAAGAGATGGTTATGTTTATCAGTTAGATGTTAGCATTTCACATGGTATATCAAATAAGCACACTGTGCCCCATAAATGCATTACTGTACACAGCTATCATTTAATAAAGGAAAAAGAAATAAATAAAATACTAACATCATGTTTTGAAAAATTTGAAAAAAATAGCACTTAGTTTTGTATGGAACCAGAAAAAAACCCATAGAGCTAAGGCTACTCTTGGTAATAAAAACAAAGTCAGAGGCATCACTTTAGTAGACTTCAGGCTATATTACAAGTCCACAGTAATCAAAACAGCATGTTATTGGCACAAAAATAGAGACATAGACATATGGAATAAAATAGAAACCAAGAGATGAAACTAGTCTCTACTTGCCATTTGATTGTCAATAAACCAAATAAAAACATACAGTGAGGAAAAGAATCCCTTATTCAACAAATGCTGTTGGGAGAACTAGATCACCGCATGTGAACAACTGAAACTGGACCCACACCTTTCACCACTTCCAACAACTGACTCAGGATGAATAAAAGGTTTAAATCTAAGACAAAATGATAAAAATCTTAGAAGAAAGTGTGGGAAAAACTCACGATGATGTTGGGCTGGGGAATAATTTTATGACAAAGACTTTAGTGCTCATTGCAATCAGAGCAAAAATTAACAAATGAAACTTAATTAAGCTGAAAAGCTTCTGCACAGCTAAGGACACAACAAGTAAAGCAAAAACACAACCTTCAGAATGGGAAAAGATATTTTCAGGGTATGAATATGACAAAGTGTTGATAATTAGAATCTACAGAGAGTTCACATTAATCAACAAAAAAAGAGCAAACAATTCCATCTGTAACTGGGCAAGAGAAATGAACAGAACCTTCTCTGATGAAGATAGATGAATGGCTAATAAACATTTGAAAAAATGCTCCTCTTCCCTAATCATCAGAGAAATACAAATCAAAAGCACCCTGAGATATCACCTAACCCCAGTGAGAATGGCCCACATCTCAAAATCTCAAAGCTGCAGATGCTGGCCTGGATGTGGAGAGAAGGGAACACCTTTACACTGCTGGTGAGACTGCAAACTAGTACAACCTTTTTGGAAGGAAGTATGAAGAATCTTCAAAGAACTCAAATTAGACATCCTATTCAATCCCACAATCCCATTACATTTACCCAGGGAAAAAAAGTCATTTTATCATAAGAACGTTTGCAATAGAATGTTTATTGCAGCTCAACCCTACAGTTGCCAAAAAGTGGAAACTGCCTAAATGCCCACCAATCCAGGATAAACCAATCCTGGTTAACCAATTCTGGGGTTAACAAGCTGTGGTATATGTATACCATGGAATATTACTCAGCCATTAAAAGAGATGGGCACTTTCCATCTTTTGTATTAACCTGGGTAGAGTTGGAACACATTCTTCTTAGTAAAGAATCACAAGAATGGAGAAGCAAGAATCCAATGTGCACAATTCTGATATGAAGCCAACAGAGGATCAAATGCATACCCACATAAGAGAAAAACTCAAATCAAGTCAAGGTAGAGGGTGTGGGAATGAGGGAGGGAGAGGGGGTCACAGTGTAAGGCGCACCTCTTAGGGGCGGGTCACAATTGTAAGAGGGACTTCACCTAACACATGCAAACAGTGTAGCCTAATTCTTTGTACCCTCATTGAACCCGAAACAATACATTTTAAAAAAGCATACACATTTTTAAGAAAGGAAAAAGCTACTAAAATTGTAATACTTAAATGGCCAGGCATTGTGGCTGATGCCTGTAGTCCCAGCTAATCAGGAGGCTGAGGCAAGAGAATCGCCTAAGCCCAAGAGCTGGAGGTTGCTGTGAGCTGTGACGGTACAGCACTCTACCGAGGGTGTCAAAGTGAGACTCTGTCTCTAAAAACAAATTGTAATACTGAATATATACCAATAATGAAAGATGAATACAAGACATTTGACTTCTGCCATTCTGAGAGCTGCCCACAGTGGTCACCATCAACGTCGAGGCACTGCTGATTATGAGGAATGACCGGCTTGAACACCTGACTGAAGTGTCCACTTGTCTCACTCCTGCACATGCCATTTTAATTTCTTCCTGAGGTTCCACCAAGTTAGTCTGTTTTCTGCAGTACACCACATCCTTTAAGGTCTCCCACAGGTAGAAGTCAAGTTGTGGTAAGTCAAGAGAATGTCCATCCCATTCTTTGTCCTGGCAAATTCTCATCAAGGGAAGTTCTTGTGTTTCAGTGCATATAACAACCTTGGAATGAAAACTTTCCATTTTGCTGTTTTAAGAATGCGTTATATGCTGGTTCTCCTAACTTCTGTCTCACTCACACATTGTTTAGTAGACTTCTGTGGTGAGTGTATAAACTGTCTCAACACCACAGCGGAAGCTGCAGGATTTTTGCCGGGTGAGGCCTCCTGGGTCTTCCCAGGTGCACATGTCCCACACAGCATCATTTGTCTAAACTATCAGGAGTGTGTGTCATTATTAGGCGTGTTGGAGGTTGTGTTGCACACTCATGCCTCCATTGTCATTGCACTTACACAACGTTCCCGAATTTCAAATACCACTTCAAAACGGTCTCGTGCTCCTCAAATGGTAACTGTGCTTCTGCCGTTTTCCCATGACTGTCCTGCCCTTTGCAGGGTGACACTAACCTTCATTTGATTAATGGCATCTTTTGAGCAAACACCATACTACACATTGCTACCATAATTCAATTCAACTTTGAGAAGTAATATTTAATTTCCCTTAAATGTGTATAATTTATTTTGTCCTTGATATATATACATATGTAGAATGTACAATATATATAATATATATTAAATATACTCTATTATGTATGTAATTTCTCATATGCTTTATATACCATATGAGTTCTATTAAAATACATATACATTTAAGGTGGAACTTTAAAAATATTTCTTCTTAGTTCCTTTTTTTTCCTACTGATTTTAAAGTCATTTTCTTAAAGGAGAGATATAATTTTTAAGTGAAAAATTATGTTTTTGTTCATATCAGCATTTTGATTTTAAATATTAGCATTTCACTTTTAAAAAGTTACTTCTAATATGGAGAAGGTTTTCAAGATATCAACCAAGAAAATGCAGTGAAGGCTATGTTAACCAGTTTGATGAAAATATTTCAAATTGTCTATAAAACCAGCACATTGTACCTCATGATTGCATTAATGTACACAGCTATGATTTAATTAAAAAAAGATACCAGCCAGTTATATTTGCATATATGTACATACATAGTACGTGTACACACACACTTATTTTAGTAATTTTTATAGCGATAAATTTGCATAGCATAGAAGTTACCGTGTTAACCATTGCTAGACCTCCAGCTCAGTGGCGTTCAGTACACTCACAGTGTTTGCAGCCTCCAGCAGCATCCACCTGCAGAACTGTTTCCATTTTCTGAAGTTGAAAGTGTATTTATATGATGGTGACTGCCCGTTCTCTCCTTCCCTTAATCCTTGGTGGACACCATTCTGTATCCTGTCTCTGTGAATCTGACTGATAATCACACAGCATTTGTCTTTCCGTGTCCTGTGTATTTCACTTAGCTGAATGTTGTCAAGATTCATCTCTCTTGTAGCTGTTTCCAAATTTCACTCTGAACTCGCTCATTGATACGTGTCATTCCACTATATGATTGTTCCTCCAGGGCAGGAATTATATTTTTAATCTTTATTTTTTTGTATCCCCGGTGCAAATGCAAGTGTGATAAATGAGTTACTTACCACTTTTCAGTTTCGGTTATTTTTTTGGCAATCATTTTGTCAGCATTCATAACAAGCTTTTTTAGATAATTTTGTTTCCTGAATTGCAAAAAGGTTAAATTGTTCCTTGATTGCCATCTGAAAACACTCCACTCAGCATAATTCGATTGTTTGCGGTTTAATATGTTAGCACGTGGGCTAATGAAGCTACTGCCCGTTACAGCAGAATTATTTTTCTGAACGATGGGCTCTCCAGCAGGAGAGGGTCATTAAACTCCTTCAGCATCAACAACTTAATAGATGCCAACAACCATGGGTTTTAGATACTTATTTATTGTTTTTTCCAGTATGTAATTCAGTTTGGTGAGTAGTATCTCAAAATGAGCATTAATTATATCACAAATTATTTACTAACTTTTTCTTAGGTTCATCATAGATGCTTGATAGCCAGAATGCTATTTTCTTATTCGTAAAGTGTTTTTTCTCACAAAGTTCTGTTCTATAAATATCGATTACATGAATCCCTTCACTTTAATTCTGAATAGAGTCAACAGATTACTCCGTGCAATTTGGAATAGCCTCATTTTCTCTTTTTTTTTTTTTTTTTTTTTTTTTTTTTTTTTTAGCAAATCTGGCTTTGCCACTTGACAAGATTAAAAGCAACGGCTCATTTCCCAGATATCTGCTGGGCAAATATGAAAGAGTCAATTTGAAATCTGTTCAGTGACTGAGCAATATTGTTGGTATTCCCCACCATTTAATTTTTCACTTCTTTTTTTAATACCTTCTAATTTTTTTTTGTACGGTTATAACAGACCCAATCTCTTCCCTTGTTTCAAATCTTAGCACCAACTTTATTCCAAAGAATCATACGGGATTTGTGATTTTTCATTTATAAAATTTCTTCCTTCTTTTCAGTTTATGTTGTGTAATCTTTTATTGTTTCATTTCTAGCAGACATAAACTTTTTATACTTCCACTTCTTTCTATTCTAGCTTAAAAACACATAGATTCTTTCGACTCACATCCTCGATAGCTGTGTGATTTTGATTAACTTCCTTGAAGATTTTGAATATCTTTAACCAGAGACATGACATCTCTCACAAGATTTTTAAGAAAAAGAATGAGAATAGGGATTTTAAAGATATATACAACAAAGTTAACTTATTCCTCCTTTCAATTTCAATAGAACTTGAAACATTCAAATTACATCTGTCAGTTTCTATCTTATTTAATGAAATAACTATTTTTATATATGTGCCTCTTCAGAAATACATGTTGCTGAATCCAGGAACTGAATTTCCCTCTGTTTAGTCTCTTGCAGGTCTATGTTATATGTCATAGAGTTCAGTATTGATTTATTTAATAATTATTCAGTAAATCTCAATTGCTTAGTAATAATATTTGGAAAAGGCCACCGACATTAAAAGTTTCAATTGTTTAGTTACTTAATATTAGATCTTTTAGCAGATAGACAAATTATATTTTTCATAGATTTAACTTATGATTATGGCTTTTTAGTTCTCACAGTGATGTTATGAAATACAGTATTTTTCTATTTGTTTATGAAATATTTGTATTTGTTTTCAAGAAAGCTAAGCCCAATATTCAATTTCTCAAAAAATGGTTGTTTGATTGCATCTTAAAATATTATCTAGAATTTGATGGGAAATATTTCATTGTGCATCTAATAGTGTATTGTATATCAGCAGAGATCAATACACTTAATCAGTAATAATGAACTTGTAATCTTCTTAGATGGATATATCTTTTGACCATAAATACCACAAAAATTTAAATTGAATTTTTTTCATATTCTGAACAAAATCATTCTTTGGTAGTTTTCTCATAGATGATGCTGATGTAATATTTTTTTATATAAACATCTTATCCTAAATAATACCTCCTGCTTTCAAAAATATATTTAAAAATTTTAATTATTTGAACATTCAATATAACTTTTCCAGTTTGAATCGTTTGAAACCTACTTGGTGTGTGTTTTATTATGGAAGAAAATTTGTATGGTACATAATTCACATGTTTCATAAATTTTAGTCTATTCTAGTTTCAAAATCTTACCATGTATAATGATATTTTAAGAAAGTGTTCATTAGAAATGAAAATTAAGATGGATATTTGAATCAGTCTTTTGGTGTGAGGCTCCACAAACTCACATACTCAGGATATCCTCTTTATTTTACAAATTTTTATTGTGCTAAGAACACTTAACCTGAAATCAGCCTCTTTAACACATTTTAAAGCATACAATAGAATATTGTTAATTATAGGCACAATGTACATTCGGTTGTACTGAGTACCTTTTCCTTTTTCCCTATCCTAGTCCCTGAAAAGCACTGTACAACTCTCTGTTTCTAAGAGTTTGACTATTTTAGATACTTCCTGCAAGTGTAATCATGCCCTATTTGTTCTTTTGTGACTTGCTTATTTCACTTAACCTAATGTCCTGTCTGTTCATCCAAAAGAATTGAAATCAAAATCTCAATGAGATCTCTTCACTCCCGTGTTCACTGTAGCAAAAATCACAATAGCCAAGATTTGGTACCAACCTAAGTTGATAAAGAAAATATTCTGCATACAAACAGTGAAATATTATTCATCCATAGGACACATTCAGGATGTCTTCTGACACTCAGATATTTACTTTGCCAGTCTTCGAGAATTCATGTTGCTCCATATACATTCTTGTAAACCATCTCAAGATATTCTTTGTGCTTGTACTTTGTATTTATATATATTTTTTCAATAGACATAGGAGGTTCCAATGCATACCAGCACTTTTTGTTACATGGATGGATTGTGTAATGTTGAAGTCAGGGCTTTAGTGTCCCCGTCATCATGAGACTGTACATTGTATCCTGAAGTCAGGCCCATTAGTGTTCCCGGCATCATGAGACTGTACATTGTGTCCTGAGGTCAGGCCCTTTAGTGTACCCGTCATCACGAGACTGTACATTGTATCCTGAGGTCAGGCCCATTAGTGTTCCCGGCATCATGAGACTGTACATTGTGTCCTGAGGTCAGGCCCTTTAGTGTACCTGTCATCATGAGACTGTACATTGTATCCTAAAGTCAGGCCCGTTAGTGTACCTGTCATCATAAGACTGTACATTGTCTCCGATGTTGGGTCTGGTAGAGAGTAAACAGGTGGCAAGAAAGTGGCTAAAGGCAGAGAGCAGTAACTGAATATGAACTAGGAACCAAACTACAGAAGTGAACTGTTCCCTGGTGGGAATATACACAATAAGGAGTCCTTAGTGACCTTTAATTGACCTAGAGCTGGTTACTATCTAATTAGCATAGCATGGGTTGAGCTTTCCCAAGGGATTCTAGGAGGACACATATTAAGGAAACTGTTATATAACCTAAACACCTGTTATGCAGCCTGTTATTTAGCCTGGTGTACAGCCCCAACCTGTCAATTACTCCACAGGTGGGAAACAGCAACGAGTGGTGCCAGGACAGAGGCGAGGCAGACGAGTGAGCACACGGCAGACAGAGTCCTCAGACGCCAGGGTTTTTCTCCACTATGGAGAAGGACCCGGTTCTCCCTCTGAGGTGTACTTTTGCTTTGCAATAAATGTGTGTGATTGTGTGATTGCTTTATATCTGTGTTTGCTCTACCATTGGCCTGATGTGGTGCCAGTGCTCGTTCTTGGCACTGGGAGCCAGGGCACTAGGGAACATCCGGAACGTCCTAACACGTGACAGATTTTGATCCCTCTCTCTTCTTCCCCTTCTTAGTTTTCAAATGTCCACTGCATCACTTTATGATCATATGTGTCCCACGTATAAGTGAGACCATGTAGTATTTTCCCATTCCTGAGATATTTCATTTAGGATAATGGTCTCCATTTCCATCCAACTTGCTGACATTGTTCTATTCTATTATTCTATACCCCTTTTTGTGGCTGAGTAGCATTTTGTGGTGTATGTACATATATGTATCTATACACACACATAAACACATTTATATATATAAACACATTATACCACAATTTCTTTATTCACTCATCACTTAGATTGATTCCATGTCTTTGCAATTGTGAATAAACAACTTACAGAGTGGGAGGAAATATTCACAAACTATAGCTCAACAAAGGGCTAATATCCAGGATCTACAAAGAACTCAGACTAATTATCAAGAAAAACCAAACATCCCCATCAAAAGTGGGCAAAAGATTTGAAGAAAAGTAGACAAGTGGCCAAAAAATATGAAAATGTGCTCAATACTGCTAATCATCACGGAAATGCAAATCAAAACCATAATGAGATACCAGCTTACCTCTTTCAGAATGGCCATTATCGAAAGGTCAGAAAAAAACAGATGGTAGTGTGGACGTGATCAAAAGGGTTTAGATGCTGCTGGTGGGATGTAAATTATTACAAGCTCTAAGGAAAACAGGAGGGAGATTCCTCAAAGAAATGAAAGTAGATTCACCATTCAATCTAGCAATTGCACCCAAAGGAAAAGAAGTTATTTTATTAAAAAATACACCTGTTGGGGCAGTGCCTGTGGCTCAAAGGAGTAGGGTGTCGGCCCAATATGCTGGAGGTGGTGGGTTCAAACCCAACCCTGGCCAAAAAACTGCAAAAAAAAAACAAAAACAAAAACACCTGTACCTGAATGTTCGTGAAAATATTTTTTAGAGTTGGGCTAGGTATATTTCATTACTATAAATTCATGAATGTTTGACGATATTCTCATTTCCTTTTTACGGCTGAATAATATCCCATTGCATGTTTATACCACACTTACATTCATTCATCCATTCACAGACACTTGGGAAACAGTTTGCAAGAATACAAATGGTGCAATATATGTATTAACTTGATTGATCAAGTTGAGTTTAGATTTTTGAAAAAGACAAAGCTTCTAAACAGTGGGAAATGGCATAACAAAAAATAAGGTAAGAGCTCTAGGCAAGACAAAGGAAGGTTTATATCCATGAGTTGTTGGCAGTTTCACGATGACGCCGTATTCTGGGGACACCATAACACTAAGAGCATCAGCAACAGCGAAATTAATTCAAAACTGCTTCCTTAATCATCAGTGATTGGCCTTTCCTTCTGGTATCTGCAATCCGCATGAATGATTATTTTTTATTTATTATGCAGTTAATCTGTACACAAGGTGAAAATTGAAAAGTTATTTAAAAACTCACAAAATAAATGCAATTTCCACTAACTTCCCTTCTCCATCTAGTTCTCAACACCTTGGTATCCGCATTCTCTACTTCTGTAGATATTCTACGCAAACAAAACACAGACGTATTTTTTTTCTCCTTTCCTTTTCATTTATCCATATAGCTTTACAGATATTTCAGTATTGCTTCAAAGTTCTCAATTTTTCTAATCACTTCTTTATTAAAAAAAAAAAAAAGGAAATACTGAACTCAGACTTTTCTCCTGACTGTTTACGTGATCTTGGGTGAATCATTTCAACATTACAGGATCTAGGTTTCTAGATGTGCAAAATAAAGGTCAATCTGGAATGTCAGAAGTGGGGGTATTAGTGTTGGAAGAGGTTTCAGGTCATAGAGTCCATTTTATTGCCACGAGGTAGGGCCACCGTTTCTTCAAAAAGATTGTGTTCTTAGTACACAAACAGAAGCAAACATCTGAAGGTAGAGTAGTTAGAGACGTATTTATGAGTCAGAATATAGGGCTTTGGAGCTGACCCTGTTAATTAATTGCAGTGAAACTTGGGTCCTTTACATCCCTTCTTTGAAGCCCTATGGAACACCTGTTTTGAATCAGGCACAATGCTAGAATTTGGACAATGTGAACAATTGCACTCGCTTTATGGAAATTACATATAAAGTGTAGCAAAGAAACAAAAAAACCCTTCAAAAAACAAGAGATATACAAGATCACTTTGGTTGTGACAGGTCGACCTCAGTAGAGTAACACAGTGATGATACGTGCATGGTGCATCTGGAAGGGCACCAGGAGCCCTGTAAGCAAACTCTGGGCCTGTCTCCACATCTGTCAGATGCTGCATAAACTACTGCCTGGGAAGAGCTTGCTGTTTCAACCTCAGAAAGTACTACATTAATTCTGATGACATCATATTTAAAGCTGCTTTTTTATTTATTTCTGTGACAAAAGTGAGCCCTGTGAAAATGAAACTGGAAAAAGGAAGGAACACCGTGGCTTCTGGGTTTGAGAAGTTATGCATCCCCCAACAGGGACATATGTCCCTTTAGTAAGTAATCGTGGTTGTTTGAGGATGAGATGAAAATATCACCTTTCTCTTTGAGTTTCTAAGTATTGCTTTTTTCAGATGGCTACTAGGTTCTTAGGCTATAAATAGGCTGCATCTCACCACTTAATAAGTGGGACTGGAAGGTGTTTCTCATGATCCAGTGGCGCTCCAGACTCAGAAGGGGGACCCTTTACACAGGAGGTCAGGCAAGGCCTCTCGGATGAGGTGACAGATGAGGGGGTTCTAAGCAAACAGAAGGAGCCATTTGAATGAAGGCCAAGTGCCAACGTCCAAAAGGCAAAATGATTTTGGTGTTTTAAGGGAAAAAAGGACGTGGCTGTGTGTAGACTGGGGGGCGCGGTGGGTTGAGAGGTGAGTGACCTGAGATGACGGTGAAATTGGAGGCCGGCACCAGGCATGGGGGGTTTTGAGGCCCACCCTGGGGAGTTTGGATTTTACTCTAAGGATAATGGGAAGCTGAAGAAAGGGTTTAAATTAGCAAAATGGCTTGGTACACAGGCGAGGCACGTGGTGGAGGGCGGAGGGTGGCCGCAGACAGTGAAGTAGCCCTGTCAGTCGCAGGGGCAAGGGAAGGAGAAGTTTTAAGAGGGTGCAGGGTGGAGATGGGTGGAGCCACTGGGCATAAGGAGAGTCCCACAATTAAAAACAGGAATAAAAGCATCAGGACTGTTATAGGATATTTTAAATGAAAAATCAAGGGGAAAAAAAAAATCCAGATTTACCATATATACTCGAGATAAGCCGAGTTTTTCGGCACAAATTTTGTGCCGGAAAAACTCAGCTTATACTCGATTATATACGGTATGTTTGAAGCAACTTAGGAGATGATACAGCCATTTACTGAGATAGGCAAAAACTGAAGGACAGAAGTGTGTGAGGAAAATCTGAAATTTTGCGTACTCCTCTATGAATGAGGGCTGCCTGGAACTGTGAATCCTTTTTGGATCTAGTGTGAAATACGGCATTGGTTTGAGGGGAGGTCATTAGCTCATGGAATGCAGGGTACTGGATCTGTCCTGGCCAGTTGGCAGGATACATGGAACAATCATATATGGAAAATATTCAGCTTCAAAACGAGTTTCTAGGGGGCAATTTACAGAAATCCATGTGAAGCAACCTAGGGTTGTTTACATAAAATGTAGCAAAAGTTGGGGAGAAAGGAAGCCAAAGAAGTGGCTGTTTGCAGATGTCAGATGTCAGCAAATAGGAAAAGGGATCTCAGCAGTTAAAATTGTAGCAGGTGCCTGAGAGTCAGGACTGAGCAGCTTTATAGTTGCAGTCAAGAGACAGACATAAAGTATTTTCAGTGTGAAGATGGGAAAACGAAAAAAGGAACAGGTGCAGGAGTTGTTTTAAACAAAAGATTTTAAAATTATTTATAATAGAAGAAAATCAAAGCAAAGTGTAAGAAAAACAGTAACAAACTGATACTTTCAACTAGATAAGACCTGGGGCTTTGTTGGCATTTTTCTCATTTTACTCCTGAAGCGAAAGCCTTGAATTTTTTCCTGAAATCAGAAAGAAACAAATATAGATAATAAATACATGAAAGATAAAACGTGCTTTGGGAATGTCTGTAGAATGAGGGAACCAAAGACTCTCTCATGATGACTTGCTCGTAAGAAACGTCACCTTGATAATAGATGTTTTAGTCATTTTAATAAACTAGTATCTGTAAAAAATAAAATGAAAATATAAGGGCCTTATGTCCTGGGGGCATGGCCATACTCCCTGGCCAAGGTGATGTGCTGTCCAGCCAAGGCCTGCAGACCCTGGGTAACTAACTGTGCCACCTGGTTTTCCAACCATGAGCAAAAAACACAACACTGATGCTGGGTGGCTTCTGCAGTGATGTGTTCCTGTTTGCTGACATAGTTCCCACAAATCACACACTGCCCGGACATGTTCATGGATGTGATTGTCCCCGCAGTTTTCCCGCCTTAGGAAAGCGAATCCCTGGCCTGAGAACTACTTCAGGTGACGCTTTGGCCTAACTGGGGAAGACCAACTGCAGCAGCTGGGAAACACTGTGCACTTCTGAGCCTCGCGGTAGAGTGTAGGGTGGTTTATTAGAACACGCAGGGGTGACACTTGACAGGGTTACCAGTCAGCCAGCCCTGCTCTACATTTTTATCACCAAACGTGTTTTCCTAAAAATCTACAGAACAGAGCCATTATTGCTCCAAATTGTACCTTTGTCTTTCTGCAGCTGGACTCTTAATTGGCTGTGCTATTTCTGTAACAGCTGCTGGAAATCCTGTCCTTTCTCAAGCTGCTCTGCCTTCCCATCTGCAGCACATCAGATGCACTGAGGTTTTGTCATCAGAACAAAATTGTCAATGAGGGTGCATTTCATTGGCGCTGAAGCCTGCCCACAGGGGCCACTCAGGAGACAGGGAGAAATGAGCTGTTGGAGGGAGAAAGCTTTAAATAAAAGTCAAACAAAACTGCCCTGGAAGCCAGGGAGAGTCTTTAAAGAGCTCTTTAAGGCAGGGGTTTGCCTAATAGGTTGCAGATCTCACAGGGGCTAATTATCGTGACAAGGTTGGTGGCAGGGGAGCTGGGGCTTCTGTGCAACCAGGTGGGGACCTATGTAGGAGTCTTTGGGGGGGGGGGTAACTGGACGCAAAGCCTGACTGGGTTTAGTTGCCTCTTTAGGGATTTCTCCTGAGTTGGGGCGTGGGGCTCATTTACTAAAGGAAATTGACTCAAAACTTCAGCTTGTTGGTGAGGAGGAAGAGGCCAGGCGGAGGGGGCGGCAAGTCTGGATGCCTGCTGAACTCTCAGATCTGCCGTGCCCTGCTTTCCTGGAGTGGCTGGAGATTCCCGCAGTGAATCCTGAGTCAGGAGGTGAAGATTTATGTTCCCGGGTTAGCCCGTTGGTTGTTACGTGGCCTTTGAATACCTCATTTCCCTACCAGGCCACAGCTTCTCTAAGGAGATGGTATTGGCCGAGATTTCCTGTCCTGTCCCCTCTAGTTATTACTTTCTCAACTCCTTGGGGTTTGCCCCCAGCTACGTGGAGGTTTGGTGTACAGGTGAGTGGGCCAGGCCCGCTGCCAACTTCGAAGGTAATAATTGTGCAGGGACTTACACTGAATGGCAGGTGGGCAGCAGACCCAGTCAGGAACCACGCACTTGCTGGGTCACTTTGATGCTGGGAAGGCAGAAGGATCACAGGTCATTAAGATGATCATAGTTTGAAGCCAGCACTTTTTATACCAACCGTTTGTTAATGGCCTCCACATGGAGGTTTTTCAAGGTCTTCGAGTGGTGGAAAAGAATTTCAGGACACACCGCGTAACACAAACAAGCGAAACTTGATTGAAAGTGAAGGTGTGCTCTCAGGGAGGATAGTGAGCAGGCTTCAAAGGAGGGAGCTTCCCTGAGGGGCAGTGGTTTTAGATCTTTCAAAGTCGTACTAATTCAAGGGAGGAATATTCAAGGCCAAAGGATTGGCTTTTACTAAGAATTTGGATAGTAATTCCATTTTTGTAATTCATATGAAATTGTTTCAGTTGTGTCAAAACTGTCATGGTGATTTCAAGGGCAGAGAAATTATAAAACTACCATGTAAGTGATATTTTAATTAGCCAAAGTTCATGTAAGGTGGCAGAGATAGCTGGCAAGGTGGTCAAGGCAGGTTCTCGAGGTTCTTGCCTGTGTTATCAGCCCCTTTTGTTTAAGTGTGCACTTTAACACCTGCACTCAATCTTTAAGCACCTGTGTCTTGCCTCAGCCCTGTCTCTGAGTCTCCTACCTTAACACAAGCACCTGCATCTTGCCTCAGCCATGTCTCTGAGTCTCCAACCTTAACACAAGCACCTGCGTCTTGCCTCAGCCCTGTCTGAGTCTCCTACCTTAACACGAGCACCTCCATCTTGCCTCAGCCCTGTCCCCGAGTCTCCTACCTTAACATGAGCACCTGCGTCTTGCCTCAGTCCCTGAGTCTCCTACTCTAACGCTTTGGCCATTGGTTTGGCACCCTTCAAGAACTTTATTTTTCAAAGTTGGTCCTTTCACCAGTATCTCCTTTATGGGACTATCAGATGCTTACTAACCCTTAACTTGACCTAGAAGTTTGAATTATTTTCGTGTTGTTACCAGTTGTTTCCTTCCTTTTATTGAAATATACTTCTCTTTTTTCTTTTTAAAGTGGATTTTTCCTACTGCATTTTAAGATAAATTTTATCCGTTTTTAAAAGATAGATAATTTAATGTTTGATCTATGATTGAATCAAAGTGTAGGGCTTACTATTAAAACAAATTATGGAGGCTGACTTTGACATTTTTAGGGAACATCTTATAATTTGCAAAGAGGAATCCAGTTACCTTCTATCAAGTGTATATAATGGACAATAAGACTTAAGATATTTGAAATACTGCAGAGAGGTCAAGGCCAGTACTTGTTTGTGGAATGAGATGGGGTCATACCCACTTAAGATATTGTCTGCAATATGATCAATGGTCAACAAATGTGGTACACACCTGGGTTTTTAATACATTATTTATTCTATTTTATTTAGAAAGTGAATTCAAAACTATTGACAGTTTTCAGGCACATGAAACTTGGCTGAAATACTAGCTACAGGAATCATAAAAGTGGCTACTACTGAGCCATTCAGAGGAAGGACGAGGCACTGCCGTGTTGCCGCTGAGCACCAGGCACTTGGGGGTTTACGGGTGAATATGAGCTGCTGCTTTATTGCTTTGCACAGAAGGGGATCTGTTTCTGAGTCCCAGTGTCCCCATTTGTAATATGGGGGTGATAATTAGATTACTCATGGGGTTGCTGTGAAGATTAAACAAGCTAGTAGAGAAAGGACTCCAAACAATACGTGGCACGAATATGTTGCCTGACCAAGGAATCCGTCACCTACGCCAATCAGCGGAGGAGCAGATGCAAGACCAACAGTTTTACTTTTATTTACAGGAAAGCCAGCAATTCTGAGAACAGCAGAGTAATGTCCTCCAATAACTGTTTTGCTCCCTTTCTCTTGGTTACTTTCTATTGTCACATCAGCAATTTTATTACTCATCATAATGCCTGTCAAACAGATTCCCCTTCAGAGATTACAAAGTTACACCATATCCTCCTATCTTAAAGTGGTTGTATCTTTATTCTAGACTAAATTTATAGTTAGTCAGCACTTCACAGGTGCACAGAGTACCCTGGATATTTGACCTGTATCACGGATTTCAGGTCCCCAACTTATCTATGATGGTAGCCTTGGAAATAAATAAATGATTTCCAGATGTCAGTACATAGGCTCCTCCGGCCTTGGGAAGGCCTGGCCAGCAGTGCCCTGCATGAAATAGCTGTTCAGGTTAACAGTGGCTGGTAACCTATCAAACAGCCAAGCCACAGCTAAGTTTTGGCAGGAATGTATGTCAAATATTTCTAAAATAACAAAACCCCAGATCAGTGATTTCACTTTGGTATGCAGTGAGAGAGTCTTAGGTGTGCTGTGAAAAATTTTAAAGACCATTATTTTTGAAACATGTTCAGACCACAAAAGTTATATTCTATTTATTCTACACTTTTTTTTTTTGATCAAGACAATTTAAGGGTGCCATGAAGTTTAACTATAGATTCAAGTGTGCCATGAGATAAAAAAGATTGAAAAACACCACCCTAGATCCTGAGATGGGATTTTAGGCAGGTTGAGTTCACTCCCTGCTTTATGAGAAACAATTCTTAAGAATTCCCAATAGACATGACAATTTTTTGATTTCTTAGTAGTCTGATTTCCATGCATTTTGCATTTATAGGATATGAAGGTCAACGTGGTGCATGTGGAAAATTCTCTGAGCTTATGCCTGGAGAGGAGGCCCAGGCGGCCATTGCCTTTAAGGGATGGAGGGAAAGAATGTCCCAGAGGGGACAGACGGGGCAGGATTCAGGGCAAGACCTACAGGCAGACCCAGGGAGAAAAGAATTCCAAGTTTAGGTACTGAAGGAATCTTGACAATAGTGAATGCATTTGGGGTAGTTTAGAAAGATTCATAAGCCCATCCAAAATGAAAGCAGTTGAAAGCTCTAGTATTAGTTGTGGGAGGAAAACGCCCACGTGGAAAGCTTCCTTTCAATGTTCCTCAGTTAGCTCTGTACATTAAGGATTAAGTGGGCCGAATACTGAAGAGCATATTTATTATGAATGTATCTAATCACATGCTAACGAGTTGAGAGAATTTGTTAGACTCTGTCATGCCAGGACTCTGTGCGATGACCATCTGCCATTATAGGCTAATTTCCACAATTTCCCTACCTAAAACATAAGCTGTACCTAACACGACTGCTTGCTGTTATCTGATATTTCCTATCATTTTTCAAGGCTGGGCGGTAACATCTCTCCTAAGGACCTTTTCCAGTTGTATTTAACTGGACATAAGGACATAGGAAAACCCAAATTGTGTTTTGGCTTTACTCTCTACTCACACACCACTTGACACAACACTTTGAGACCAGAGGTGTGGGGGTAGTTTCCCACAAGTGGACACCAGCTGGGTGACCTCTCATTCAACTCAGTCCTGATCCTGTCTATCTCGAGATAGCCTCTGTCACACGGTTTAGGGCTCACGCTACTTCAATTAGGGCTCACGCTACTTCAATGCCAACCATGAGTAACAGGTTGCCCCTGTACTTCCGACCAAGCAGCCATCTGTCATTGTTTCCCACGACCCACTGCTTGAGTTCCACTAATTTACTGGAGCAGCCATGGAACTTAGGAAACACTTGTAAAGGAAAACAACAATCTCAGGACTCCCCACCACCAACTACTTATGCCAAAGGGGAGCGCTGAGGCTGGACTGAGTCACACAAGTACTGCTGTCCTCTCCCCAGGGAGGTGCAGGGTCCTCCTGAGAAATGGAGGGGGCCGGATAATAACTGGATGGGTTTTGTTGGTGGATTTGAGGGAGAGAAAGGGAGCCTGGCTGGCAACGTGGACTTGTGGTGCAGATAAGCCTCAGGGAATCACAGCCCATTGGGTAAACAGATCAGGCAGGGCCTTGGCTGCATTTAGCAGAGATTGTCTGCAATGCAAATTTCTCAGTCTCTACAGATCCGAATTTTTACAAATCCTCTAAAGATGCAAATTTCTCAAAGCCATCTCAAAGAAATGTCTTTTGGAGTAAAATAGTTCTGATTTCCTTCTGTCCTGAAAACAACCCTTCAGGAAATGCAGCCCTTATAAAACAAGCATGGGCCAATTGCAGCCTTAGCACTGTACCCTAAAGATACTCTTAAATATTAATTACACGTTTATCTCCACAGATGCAAGCTGAGGAAGAGGTAGGATCATTCTCCTGCACTTTGCCACCAGGGCTCCTTCCTCTGTGTCCTTTGTCTGAGGGTTCATCTTATGCAGATTTGTTGAACACCTAAGGGTTTGCAAGAACACCCCCTTGTCTGAGGGCTCACCTGCTTCACCCCTCTGCTCTTTCTTGCTATATACTTGTCTTTTAAATGTGAAATTCTCAAATGCTTCTAGTGGAGAGCCCAACACAGCAGATGCTTTGTGGGCTGTGATTTTGGGGGGGGGGGACACATCCCCCAATCTAGGCTTAATAAACCTCAATTGAGTGCGACTCATTTCCAGTCACCTGCTCATGCTAACACACTGTATGTACTTTTATTTTATCTTAAAGCGTATTACAGAGGACAGAGAACAGCCAGATGGAAAGAATGCTGAAGGTGAGGTATGTGGGGAGGGCCTTGGAGTTTGATTATTTGGGGATTGGATAGGACAAGTGTGGCTTTCTTATGAAATGCCAAGAGGAACAACTGTCCAATGGAGCAGGGAGATGAAATCCTTGGACTCCGTCCCCAGAGTTACTTTGGGCCTCTTATATTAGCTTGGAAGGGTCCCAAGCAAAAGGCTAAAAAGTGGCTCAAGTATCAAAATGTAAAGGTCTTATCCCATCATGACTGGTGTAGGACAACATGTGGATGTCAAAAGAAGGAAAAATAAGGAAAAAATTGTTAGCTTGATTTGGCAGAGGAATAAATTGTAAGCAAGTTGAGAAGGTTGTGTGTGGGGATGAAGAGAGGTTGGTTAATGGGTATTGACATATAGTTAAACAGATGAATACATTCCAACTTCTGTAGCAGAGTAAGGTGATTATAACTAACAGTGATGTGTAGCTGACAGGGAGGGAGAACTTGAAACATTCCCAATACACAGAAATGATAACCAAGGGGATGGATACCCTAACTTCATTATTATGCAACCTGTGCTTTTAACAAAATATCACATATACCCCATAAGATGTAAAAATATCAATAAAAATTTAAAAGAATTATAAGCAAGTATTTTTGAGCAAATATTTTAATTGAAGATTGTGGATGTGGCTGAAGGAAGACTCAAATCATTTTAAATCACAGAGGGCTAGTTTTCCTAAAATACATGATGGTTCACGCCTTTAATCCTAGCATATTGGATGCTGAGGTTGGTAGATTGCTTGAGCTCAGGATTTTAAGACCACCCTGAGTCAAAGTGAAACCCCTTCTCTACTAAATAGAGAAAAACTAGCCTAGTGTTGTGGCAGGCACCTGTAGTCTCAGGTACTTGGGAGGCTAAGGCAAGAGGATAGCTTGAACCCAATAATTTGAGGTTACTGGGAACTGTATGAAGCCACACTGTACCCATGGTGACAGAATAAAAGTATCTCAATAAAATAAAATAAGGCTGGGTGTGGTGGCTCATGCCTGTAATTCTAGTACTCTAGAAGGTCAAGGCAGGTAGATATCTTGCGCTCATGAGTTTGAGACCAGCCTTAGTAAGAATGAGACCCTGTCTCTAAAAAATAGCTGGATGGTGTGGCAGGTGTCAGGGGGCTGAGGCAAGAAGATTGCTTGAGCCCAGGAGTTTGAGGTTGATGTGAACTATGGCACTCTACCCAGGGTGACAAAGTGAAACTCTATCTAAAAATAAAATAAAGTAAATAATGAATATAATCAGAAAAGTTTGACATACAAAAACTTTCCCAACGGTTTTGAATTCCACTTCTCCACTTCCTTTGTTTTTCTCTTTGGTGATGAATCCTGGACCTCTCTGAGAATCTGGGGAAAAAAAGAGATGAAATTCTCCCTGGGCAAATGTGCATATTCATGAACTCCTGATTACAATTGAGGGGTTCAACTTTGGAAATATTTCCACGGACCTTTGAGGTCTCCCTGCACCCAAATTTCAGTCCCAGGCCCTTCAGGAAGCCTCTGAGGTGCCCTGCACAGGCTCCTCCTGTGGATTCAGTTTCTAGGTTCTGCTCCAAGTTTCTGTAATATGATGTGCCCTGGCTTCTAGCCAACAGCATTCACAAGGCTCTGCACATTTCCTTATCTAAAAAAGCAGCAAACAAATGCTGAAATGCTTAGGCAGAGCTAAGTTTTTCTTTATTTTCTCTTCACAGGATTTTTCAGTGTCATCAGTAAGCAAAGCTCCATCTCTGAGAATTGTTTGGGAGCCTTGGCTAAGGATTATTTGGGAGCCAATCAGCACTTTGGCATGATGTACCTTGGACTCACTGTCTTGAGTTCGTTTGTATGCAGGGAGCAGGGTGCTCTTGCTCGCCAAACTTTGGATTAGTTTATTCACTAATGAGGCGGCACTGACAGTTCACTTCCAGCAGCCAGCACGCCATGCACAGCATTTTAATTTTAAGATGTCCTACAAGGTTCTGAAGAAGAGAACAGCATCAGAGCACCCCAAGTTTAGTGAGAGGGAGGATTGGAAAATCAAAGATCAGTGAGGCATGGCATGAGCTCTTGTTGGGTCTATATGGTGCAACTAAAAGATTGGTGAGAACACATTTGCGGTGCATCTTACAAGGGTCTATGTGAAACTTAGTAAATGTGGAATGTAAATGTCTTAACACAGTAACTGGGAAATTGCCAGGAAGGCTATGTTAACCTGTGTGATGTAAATGTGTCAACCGGTCTGTGAAACTAGTGTATGATGCCCCATGATCATATTAATGTACACAGCTATGATTTAATAAAAAAAAGTCTCTCAGCCACTCTGAAGTGAAGCCATTCCTATTTATAGGTGAGAATATAGTTTAGCAAAAGATCTTATTCTGAAGGGGCCATGTGACTGTTTGGGGGGAGTGAGATTGCATCTGTGGTGTGGTTAGAATGGCAGCCTGGGAAGGTGCCTAAGAGGACAAAACCAGAGGCCAGTCTGCCTATCTACAGGGAACCCAGCTGTGTCTGGGCCCCCTGGGGCAGGACTGCAGGATCTCAGTTCTCAGGCCGAGGGCACAGCCAGGAGCAACTTTGGTGCATCTGAGAGGTGGGTGGCATACTTGAGGAAAGGATCTCATTTTATTTCTAGTCACTTGAGAGAGGTATAGGTGTGGTCACTCCTCTGTGCCTGGAAATGAACACACACTTAGATACATTGTGCAAACACACTTGTTAGTGTAGGATTGCCAAAAATGTTCAATTTGTAAAACACAATATCTGCAAAGTATAATAAAGTGAAGTGCACTAAAATGAAGTATGCTTACATGGCACATACGATTAAAATACTAGTCAAAAGTGACACAGTCACAACCAGAGTGAAAAAAATATATACAAGTCTGGGAAATTAAGTTCATGAACTCATCCTAGAGAAAGGGCTGCATGCCTCATTGATGAATATCTCTATGGTCACCTTCCAGGGACCCCCCCTTGGCCATCGGGGGACAGTAGTGATATTCTGCAACGAATGAGGTCTGTAGCACTTTTTCTAGAATGAGTTCATAAATGTATTGTCCAACTCAAAATTGAGAGAACAGCATATGAGCAACACAATAAGTAATAACGTGAATACTTGAATAAAATAATTGGCAAATGTGATATCGGTACCCAACCCATAGTATATAGTCATTTTAAGTACAATGGAATACTTACCATAAATAATATTGTATTAGGTGAGAAAGGTAAGTTCAGATTTAAAAAGGAAAATATCTTATATACAATATGTACTTAAACAATGTAATCAGCTTAGTAATTACAATAAAGGTGGGTAAAAACAAGTATGAAATGTCACTCCCTGCCAACATTGGAATTGCAATTAATAAACAACAACAAAACCCCCAGAACCTCAAAAAGGAAAAAAATAAAATGAACCACTTTTTAAAAGTGAGTAAAACTATGTAATTTTTTCCATATCATAACCTGGGGAGGGTGCAGCTAAGATTTGTTCAGAGACAGGATACTGCAGTGGCTTACAGCAAACCTAAAGAAAGCAAGGTAAGGAAGTGACAAAATAAAAGCAAAAGTTAATAAAACAGGAAACAACAACAACAAAATCTTGATCAATAAAAGAAAAAAAAAACTGGTATTTTGAAAGGACCAGCAATAGGGATTAAATCTTTGTGAAATTTATTAAGAAAAAAATGTAACATAATATAAATAATATTAAAAATGATCCTGGAATGTAGGTATGGTTTTTAGAAATAGACAATTTTATGCCAGTATTATATCCTTTTGTAGATAATAAAATTGAGAAACAAAGAGGATAAGTAAGTCTCCTAAGGACAGAGCATTCAATGATAGTGCTACAAAGACTTCCTACATTCATATGCCAAAATATAATAAATTATACTGTGAAAAAGCGTGAGTAATAGAAAGGTATGGTGTATCATGTTCACAAGTAAAATACCTAAATGTTTAAATTTTTCCCACATTAACTTATAAGTTTAACATTCTAATGAAAATTCAAAAAATGTTTTTTATGTATACTGGCAAGCCAATATTAAAAGTGATCTACAAGGGTAAATAACCAAAAGTATAGGACAGAAACTTTTGACAAGAGAAACTGTTGGGGCCCCACTGTGGCACCCTGTTACCACACAAGTAAAAACAGCCAGGACGCAGATTGAAAGTATATACCTGCAAGAGGTGGGCTTCCCATATCTCCAGGGAGAGCCCCAGGCAACCTCTGCCATGGTCTTTTATTCAAGCATTATACAACAGGTGTGGGGGCCCATGGACTAGGACCATGTGCTTAATGATTGCTATGTGCTCTTTCCCCACGGGCTCGACTCACACTCTGCTGCCCCGTGAATGTTCAAAGTGTAACACTTGTTTGCTGATGAGCGACTGATCTTATCTCACTAACATCTACAGCTGCTTGAGGGATTGTGTCCAGGCAGCAAAACATCTTCATGCTGGCTAGAAGAGTGTCTCGCTCCCAGCGCCTCCTTCAAGAACTGGTGGCTTCTTCAATAATCTCGGTGCTCAGTCTCCTACAAGAAACAATATTTTAAATAAGTAGTATGTATAGTATTTAAAAAATGTGATATTGGCACAGAGATGCACATGTAGAGAGATGGATTGGAGTAGGTAGAGAATGTGATGAAATTATTATTCTAACTTTGAAACATGTGATGTGCATGCTTGCTGTATCATAGTTCAGAAATAAAAGAAGATAACATCTCCTGTTGATATGGCTATGTTGACATATACTGCTTGGCTCCATCTCTCTGAAGAGGAAGTTGGCTGTACCAAAATATATGAAAACAAACTGTATGTTCACTTCCACATGGAGCTTTCCATTTTAGAAAAGCGTTTACATCAGACACAATGATGTTCATTGTAGCTTAGTTTGTAATAGAGAAATATTGGAGAAAATTAATATGGATTGAAAAATAAATACTGTAAAAATAATGTCACATCTGTACTATGAAATACTTTTCAATGGTATGAATGACTGATCTATACTTGCATGCTTGTGTACATGTGCACACACACTCACAAATGCACATTATTCCTCTATTCTCAGAAACATAAAATGACACCCCAAACATTAAAACATCTTAAAGAACAAAAAAAAAATTTAAATGTCTGGAGTATATATGAAAGCAAAACATAGGTGCAGATACTCATCTAAACGCGTAGCAGGTATTCTGGAAGAATTTACATTACAATGGTAACAATATTTGCCTCTCCAGAGGGTAATTTATTGGAGTAAGAACTAAATGAAGATTTTTATTTTTCATTTGTATGTTTCTATATGAATTATTTGGAATCATATTGGTATGATTTATTTAGCTGCTTGAGAGCTTGTGTCTGGGCAGCAGAACATCTTCATGCTGGCTAGAAGAGTGTCTAAATATTTCAAACACTGCAACATAGGTGCAGATACTCATCTAGTGTTTAAAATATTTCCCCCATATTTAGGGAATATTTGTTTTAGCCTCAGGAATTATGGTCATCTATTAGACTGGTAAAATTAAAATGTTAAGTGTTAATCAATATAGACAGCATGATTATGACTTTTATCTGGGAGTACCAGCAAGCTCTGCTGAGCTCAGTAAATGAATGTGTCTGTGGACACACAGTCCATGTTTAGGCAAATGAATGAATCGGTAGGACTGTATGACTGAATTCTGGAAAACTAAGCACGAAATTTTTAGAAATAGAATTTCATTAAGAATTTAAATTAGGTGAACCACACTTAAAACATGAAATTATACCTAATCTATAAAAGGAATGCCACTGCATCCCCATGAGAGTGACAAGTCTGTGTCCTCTGAATATAAGATCATATTATATTCTAAGGTCATATTTTTTGTGACCTTATAAAGCTAAGGTCACATATTAGTCTGTGTCCTTAGCTTTATAAGGTCACAAAAATGGCACTAAATACAAAATCTTCTAATAATACAAAATACAGATGCTGTAAGGTCTCTTGGAGTAATTGGTTGAGACGATCTTCTGCAGTATCTCCAGTGGGCCCACTGTCATGCTTCCTAGTGGTTGACCTGAAATCACCATTTGGGATGAAGTTGCTCTTAATGTTGCTCACACTATTACTCCAATATGTCCTGCTTTTCTTCAGGAAAAGGACTGATCCAGCAGTTGGATCCATCACTCCCATTTTGCAATATTTTCAGGCTATGAATATAACATGAAGACAAGGAGAGTAAGATTTTGACCTAGTTCAATGCTATGAAACAAAAGCTGCACACTCAGCACCATTCCAGGCCACCAGACCTCGCAGCAATGGGGAGAAATAGATTTAGTGTGTGTCTCAAAGTTCCAGTTTTAATAAGAATATTCCCAGTGGAATAAAAAGCAGAGACTGTCTCATCTCCTTTCACCTCTATATTTCAGTGTGAGTGTGCACAAACTTCTGCCATCTGAGCATTAATCTGTCCTCTCCTTGTTGCAAGCCTTTTCTATGTTATTTTGGATTAATGGAGGTTGAGGGGGTGACAGTTTAGCTAATGACTAGCCCTTAAAATACTAGATAGAAGTGTATGACTTTGATCACATTTGCTTTGAGAGCCCAGTATAAATGTGTGAGTTATCTACACTGGAAGGCTTTTTTTTTTTTTTTTTTCAAAATAAATGTTATTTTGAAAAGCGCAGGATCCAAATAAAACCTTTCCCTCAATTTTCAAGCTACTGGAGGTGGTGTTGTAAATTTGACCATGTGCCAGAACACAAAACGTAGTCCCTGGCTCAGGTTACCCAGCTCACCTGGGAACTTGTTAAAAGTTCAATTACTTGGGCCCACTCCCGACTCACTGCGTCCTACACTTTGTAGGGGGGACCCAGCAATCTGTCATGTCACCAGCTTTCCAGTGATTTTCTTGCATGCTGAAGTCCAAATTGAAATGTTGGTGCTTCTCATCTGTAACCCATGTGAACCACATACGTAATGGAAAATTATCTACTCGCTTCCTTAAAAAATGGTAAAGAAAAACAATTGGAATTAATGTTAGTAATTTTTAAATTACATATTGAAAATATCACTTCAACAAGTAGTCACTATAAAATATTGACTTATCTCACACACTCTTCTGTTGGGTATTTTGCATTCTCATCTCATCTCTATTTAAACCAGCAACATTTCAAGTTCTTAAGAACTTGTGGCTAGTGGCCACTGGGTTGGGAAACACAGACCAAGACCTAGGGGAAATTACAGCCTTTATTTGAGGGAAACATAGGCCTCAATTGCACACTTTCTTAGAACCACCAGTGTTGAATAGACTATTTATCAGAGTGGCAGCGGCCCAGGCTCAGCTGTCTCTTAGCAGCCAGCTGAGAGCAGACACAGCCGAGAATCCAAGCCCTGTAAGTCTGCACTGTCCAGGCTCCGCACACACGGCTTCTGTTGGGTGTAGCTCAGGCACATTTGGTCCAGGGGCAAACTGCAGTCGATTACAATCATTCTATCCTAGAAGAAGATCTAGGGGATGTCTCCTCAGTCTTCAGAGTGAACAAGAATAAATACTGTTTCCTTTCAGGTAAAGTGATAAGAAAGAGTTGGGAACACCAGGAATTTGTGAGAGGCCAGACACAGATGCCAGAGTCTACTGCTCCCTGGAATCGCAGTTTTCTTGAGTGATGTAGGAGTGATATTTGCTTGTGAGGTTGTTGAAATTATGTATATATGATACATCCCTTTGTGAAATCCTCACTATGTTGAGTAGTGTTTGGAGTCCCTGTCCGTGTAGTTTTTGTTCAAATCCACATCAGGCCTTATTCCTTCTCCTCCAGTTTTTAACATCATAGCTTGAAGCCTTTGATGTGGACCCTTGGCGAGGGCCTTCCAGGTCCTGCTGTCTGCTCTTGGGTGATCTAAGCAGTGTTGGCTTGAGGTGGGGACAATGCAAAAATATTTCATTCTGGGGAACATCAAGATCCTTCCTGCTATTTATTGAAAAGGGTATTATCTGCCTCTGTTTCTTTCTCTGTCTCTCTTTACGTGTGTTTCTAATTTTTATTCATGTAGTTTGTCTTATATTTCTTTACGTAAAAATAGGAAATTTTGAGAATTTTCAGGATCCTATTTCTCTTTTTTCTTCCCTGGACTTTTATTCTATCCATCCTGAGATGGATAGAATTTGTTCATTCGAAATGAGACTTTTCTGTCTTTAAGAAAAATATTCTGTACTTGTTTCATGGATGACTACAGTTAATTATACTAATTAGCAGCATTCTCCCTGCTTAGCTTTATTTGCCTTTTATCTATATCAGAAGTAGACCACCACATTCATGATATTTTCATTTCTTCAAGTTGTGTAATTGATCTTATTCATCACCGTCAATAAGATTCTCTGAAGATCTGTTCATGTGGAGGTTTTCGTGTTCTCTCTCCTCCCACTCTCTGCCTCACACTTTGGGTAACAGCCTTTATTCACACATTAAAGTTTTGTGACAGAGAAGCCCAAAGAAAACCTGTTTTTTTGGGGAAAATATCTTCCTTTGTTTTTCCTTTGTTTTCCTTTGTTTCTTTTTCTCTCATTTCAAAAGTTCATTATTTTTAGAATTGAAAGACATTATCAGCATTTGTCTTGACATTGGGTTTATATTTGTTTATTTTTATTTGAGGCAAGGTTATCCCGTACGACTGCTAGAACTTTCAGTTTCTTACATAGATCCTGTTGATCACTGTTTCTGCTCTGTTTGTGCGTCCTCCTTGTTCACAAGCTTCTACTGTTTACAGATTTGATATTCATTCTCTCTCCTTCAGGTTCCACAGGAGATAGAATGAAATGTTAGTGCTAACATTTTACTTCTTTTTTCTTGATTATAAAAAAATATATAAAACAGAGTCACAAAACAGCACAAGGATTCCCACTATGCTGAAATTACCCTGTTAATATTTTGAATTATTTTTTTTAAATTTTTAATCCCATTTTTTACATAATATACCGTATGTAAACTTTTTCATTGTTCTTTTGTCCTAAGTATCACACTATAATAATTCCCCACTATATCAAAATGTTATCAAATTAGGAGTTTTAATGGTTAATCGTGAAGCAGACATCACCCTAATTCTGGAATTGAGATTTTGTCCAATTTTACTACTGATAGTAACAATGTGATACATATACTTGTTGAGAATGTCTTCATTTACAGATGTTCTCTTGTTACACATTCCAAGAAGAGAAAAATAAGCATCAGTTATTTAACACTATGAATTCTCCATTCTTAATTTTTGTAGTCAAGAAATTTTTGCAGATTTACATGAGTGGAATGTTTTCTGAGTCCTTTCTTTGTATATTCGAGAATCTTTCTTCTTGTTTTCATGTATAAAACATCACTCAGTTGTGCAGAAAATACTTGGATCACACCCGTTACCCTATTAAAATCCTTGGGAGGTGTCATGGCTGTCTTCTTATATTTAGAGCTGAAGAGAGGTCTGATTTTTCTTCCTTTGTAGGTAACTCTTTTATTGGTTAGTGCCCAGATGAATTTGGAATGTTTTTCTATGTTCTTAAAATTCAAAAATTTTCCAGGCTCTGTTTGGCTGGGATAAACTTTTCAATTATTTTTCCTGTAACTTGGGGATATTTTTTGATCTGCACACTCAGATCATTTTCCAGACAAGAAAGATTTCTGAGGATGTTCAAAGTGGGGGTAGGTTTGGGTCTGGTGTCTTTGATGTAGCGCTCCCCTTTGGTTACTCAGGCTCAAATCCTGCGTCATTCCCGCTAATCCTTCAGCAATGCCTGTTACTTCTTTCATCACTGTGTCTAGAATCTCACCTCTTTGTATCCCACCCTGCCTGTGCCCTGGTCTAAGCTGATATCACCCATTTCTCGATTCCAACAATCATTGGTCTCCTGTTCACCTCTGCCTACAATCTGTTTTTAACACAGTAGCCAAAGTGATCCTATTAAAACCTAAGTCAGTTTTTGTTACTGCTCTGCTCAGAGCCTCCCACTGTTCTCTCTTTCACCTGGAGAAATATCCAAACTCCTAACCTGCCTCCAAAGACCCTGTGCAGAACAGCCTAAGTGATTGCCTCTCAGCTCTCTACTCACCTGCAATGATTTCCAAACACGCTCCTGCCTTTTTCCTGGCTTGCTTTTCTTCCAAAAATCCTCTTAGTTAAGACACTGTTCTTTCACCACCTTTAAAACCTTGCTCAAATGTCACTTTCAGTAAGGCCTTCTCTGGCTACCATATTTAAAATCACAGTTCTTTTCCTAGAACTCTTGAGTTCTCTTTCCCTTTTCATTTTCTCACGGGAGTTTTTAGTTTCTAATATGCCACACTTATTTCTTTTGTTTGCCTGTTAGGACATAGGCTCTAGGAGAACAGGGATTTTTCCTGTGTTGTTAAACAGAAGCATCTTCTGCCCCTTAAAATGCACCTGGCAAGTGGTGGGTGCTCCAGATATATTTATTGTATTAATGAACGGGAAGTTGGGTGAGCCTATGTCATGAGCTGTGTATTTAGACAGAAATGTACATATTGCATGTTACTAAATATTTGTCGCTTAAAATCTGGTATTCTAGCCTGTTTTCACCCCCCTACCCCCAAGGAAATAGTGCATTTTAACAACAAATGCATTTTCTTCTGTGTGGTATGTGTGTGCATGTGTGCTTGTACATCTAGATGCAATTATTTTGGTATTTGTTGGGGCTTTTATGGGCTGACTCTTAGAAGTGCTATTTCTGACTACACACCTTTAGATTAGCCACTATGGGATGATAGTTTGATGATGTATTTTCTAAAGGTCATTCATCTGCAGAGGCAAAGGCCGAGGAAGGCTGGAGGGCCAGTCTTCCTATGCTCCTGAAACTTGAAGTGTCCTATCTTTCCATATCCACAAAAAGATTTATTGCAAAGCAACTCATAATATGATCTCAGGAGAGCATCATCTCTGAGAAATTAGTAGCCTCTGTCCTTCTTTTTCCTCCTGTCCACAGCCATGACTCTCCGAAAGCTAATGCCCAATTGCAGTAAGACCTTGCATCCGCGTTCCATTTCTGCCCCAGCTGGTGACCCCAGGCAGAGTGTTCACCTGGAGCAAAGACCTGACAATTGGAAACCTAAGCTTGTCTTGCAGGGAGAGTAAACGTTCCTTCTGAAGTCCTGTCATGCGTATTTATTCTCATTATTACAAGAATTAGAATTGCTTTGTGGAGTTCATGGAGAGAAGGCATTCTGTTAGGGCACTCCTTAAGTCTTCTAGCTTCCCAGGAACCTAAATTAATGCTTATTTGCCACTGAAGGCAAGCATCTATGTTCCTGGAAAAGAGGAAATTTTGTGTAATTGTCAAAATTATAAATTGTCTCTAGTAGATACTAGGATGGATCATTTGGATACCTGCAGCTCCCAGGAGTTGAATGTGTTGATGGCCAACAGCTGAGTCTGTGTTAAAAGGCATCTGGTGTACATACCACAGACACACACCACAGGGAAGAAAGTGTCCTCCCCCAGAAGTTTCTTCCCTAAAGAAGTTTTCCCTTCCAAAGTTACAGACACTTCCAAGTATCTGTATAGAAAATTGCCATAAAATTATGGAACATCTATTGGAAATATAAATACAGCAAACATTTAGAACATACTATTAAGAAGACATTATTTATAATGGTTTAAAAGGATATGATGTACATGGGAATAAAACTAAACAGTAGCTGTGTAAGATCTCTACAGGGGAAGCCATAAAACTTTATCAAGACATCTAAAGTAACGTGCCTGTGAGGTGAGAGAAGAAACATAACTTGTTGAAATCATCACTGTGCGTTTCTGTTGTTATTCTTGAGAATTATCTTTTATTTAGGAATAATTTCCATTTCCTTCTCTGTAAAATGTCTTTTTAACTTTATAAAATCCAGTAGTTTCTTTTGGATTATTTCTTATTGATTTTAGATCTTCAAGGAGGCCCACTTCCCATCAAGGTGATATTGCAAAATACATTACCATGTGTAGTTCACCTTTCCTAATTAGTCTCTTTTCTCTTCATGTTGAGTTGTTTTCTAGCTATGCAGAAATTAATCGCTTACTTTTGTAGTAAAACTTGTTAGTCTTTATTTTTATGACATCTGGATTTCATGCCTTACTCATAAATGGCTTCTTTCAAACATCATTAAAAATATAAATATGTTACTCCCTCTTGTACTTTTTGTTTCATGTCTCAAGTTTAAAAATATGTCCTACGGGGCATCTTACAAGGGTAAGTGTGAAACTCAGCAAATGTGAAATGTAAATGCCATGCCACGGTAACTAGGAAAATGCCAGGAAGGCTATGTTGACTATTGGGATGAAAATGTGTCAAATGGTCTGTGAAACTAGTGTATGATGCCCCATGATCATATCAATGTATGTAGCTATGATTTAATAATAAAAAAAAAAAATTGGAAAAAAAAAATATGTCCCAGCAGGTATTTCTTGGATGTCTGTTGTGAGATATTCTTCTTCTCTAAAATGTTTATGTAGCTTTCCTAACACCATTATTAAGATTTTTCCCCCCACTGTTTTGAAATGTCATCTTTATTATTTACTAAGAGTTTCTATGTACACACATCTATGTTTAAATTTTCCCACATATTTCAATGATCTTTTTATGTATGGATGCAGTGCCATATTGTTTATTTTGGACACTATTTTAGTATCTTGTAAGGAACAGGTATTGTTACTATCCATATTGTATAGAGTTTATGGATTATCTGTGCACAATAGGTTCCCTTATTATTTTAACACTAACTCTCTCTTTAAGGGGTGCATAATTTTCTATTCCTGTTGACTATGGAATTAGCCATGTGTCTTGCTTTGGCCAATAAAGCATGAATGAATATGAGGTGCCCCATGACCTATTAGCCTTTGTAGAAGCATCCCGGTTTCTTTTCTTTTTTATTAAATCATAGCTCTATACATTAATGCAATTATGGGGTACAATTTGATGGTTTTATATGCAATTTGAAATACTTTCATTAAACTGCTTAACAGCGTTCACTTCATTTTCTTAGTCATTGTGTTAAGACATTTATATTCTACACTTAGTAGATTTAACAGGTACCCTTGTGAAATGCACCACAGGTGTGGTCCCACCAATTACTCTCCTTCCACCCATCTGCCCTCCTTCCCCCCCCCTCCTCTGTCTCCCTCATCTTGGGCTGTAGTTGGGTTATAGCATTCATATGGAAGTGTGGATGTTTATAAATTGGTTTCATAGTAGGGCTAAGTACATTGGATACTTTTTCTTCCATTCTTGAGATACTTTGCTAAGAAGAATATATTCCAGCTCCATCCATGTAAACATGAAAGAGGTAAAGTCTCCATCTTTTTTTAAAGTTGCATAATATTCCATGGTGTACATGTACCACAATTTATTAATCCATTCATGGGTCAATGGGCACCTGGGCTTCTTCTATGACTTAGCAATTATGAATTGGGCTGCAATATCTTTGTTTTAAAGTTATTTTTGGTCTTCTGGATATATACCTACTAGAGGAATTGAAAGATCTAAAGGCAGGTCTATTTTTAGATCCCTGAGTGATCTCCAAACATCTTTTCATAAGGAACGTATTAGTTTGCATTCCCACCAGCAGTGTAGAAGTGTTTCTCTTTCTCCACATCCATGCCAACATCTATGATTTTGTGATTTTGTGATATGGGATAATCTTACTGAAGTTAGATGATATCTCAAAGTGGTTTTAATTTGCATTTCTCTGATGATTAAGAATGATGAGCATTTTTTTCATATGTCTGTAGGCCGTGCGCCTGTCTTCTGAGAAGTTTCTCTTCAAGTCCCTTGCCCACCCTGAGATGGGATCACTTGTTCTTTTCTTATTAATATGTTTGAGTTCTCTGTGTATTCTCGTTATTAAATCTTTCTCAGGGACATAACATACAAATACCTTCTCCCATTTTGAGGTCTGTGTGCTTTCTTTATGTACTATGTTCTTGGCTGTGCAGAAGCTTTTCTATTTGATCAGAACTCAGTAATGTATTTTTGGTATTGCTTCAATTACCCAGGGGTTCCTCCTCATAAAATATTCTCCCAGGCTGATTTCTTCAAGTGTTTTCCAAGCACTTTCTTCTAGTATTTTTATAGATTTATGTCTTAATTTTAAGTCTTTTATCCAGTGAGAGTCTATCTTTGTTAATGGTGAAAGGTGTGGGTCCAGTTTCAGTCTTCTACAGGTTGCCAGCCAGTTTACCCAGTATCATTTGTTAAATAGGGAGTCTTTTCCCCACTGAATGTTTTTGATTGGCTTATTGAAGATCAAATGACAGTACGTAGCTCGGTTCATCTCTTGGTTCTCTAGTCTGTTCTATACATCTACCTCTCTGTTTTTCTGCCAGTAACATTCTGTTTTGATCACTATTGATTTACAGTATTGTCTGAAGTCTGGTAGTGTGATTCCTCCTGATTTGTTTTTATTTCAGAGTGATGTCTTGGCTATTTGAGTTTTTTCTGATTCCATGTAAAATGGAGTATTATTTTTTTGAGGTCTTTAAAGTATGACAGAGGTGCTTTAATAGGGATTGCGTTAAATCTGTACATTGCTTTGGGTAGTATGGACATTTTAACAATGTTGATTCTTCCCAGCCATGAGCATGGTATGTTTTTCCATTTGTTAACATCTTCAGCTATTTCTTTTCTCAGAGTTTCATAGTTCTCTTTATAGAAATCTTTCACGTCCTTTGCTAGGTAAACTCCCAAATATTTCATCTTCTTTGACACTACTATGAAAGAAATAGAGTCCTTGACTATTTTTCTCAGCTTGATTATTGTTGCTATATATAAAGGCTACAGATTTGTGAGTATTGATTTTGTATCCTGAGATGCTTCTGTATTCCTTGATCACTTCTAAGAGTTTTGTAGTTGAATACCTGGGGTTTTCCAGATATACAATCATCTCATCTGTGAAGAGTGAAAGTTTGATCTCCTCTGACCCTATGTGGATACCTTTGATCACCTTTTCTTGCCTGATTGTGTTCGCTAAGACTACCACAACATTATTAAAAAATAATGGAGACAATGGGCAACCTTGCCTGATATGAGTGGAACATATCATATGACATTCAACGTGATATTGGCTGTGGGTTTGCTGTAGATGGCCTCTATTATTAATAGTTTAAGAAATGTCTCTTCTATACCTATTTTCTTAAGTGTTCAGATCATGAAAGGATGCTGGTTATTATGAAAAGCTTTTTCTGCATCAATTGAGAGAATCATATGCTCTTTGTTGCTTATTTTGTTTATGTGATGAATTATATTGATAGATTTACATATATTGAACCAGCCTTGAGACCCTGGGATAAAACCCTTTTGGTCATGGTGTATAATTTGTTTGATGTGTTGCTGGATTCTGTTTGCTAGAATTTTATTGAATGTTTTCGCATGAATATTCATTAGAGATATTGGTCTATAATTTTCTTGTTGGGTCTTTTACTGGTTTGGGGATCAAGGTGATGTTTGCTTCATAGAATGTGTTGGGTA